>CANYLF012633591.1:0-10533 GCA_948193215.1 Bocquillonia castaneifolia
CCTATTCAACACTCTAGGAGTAAGCACATAGATATTAGACATCATTTTTTAAGAGATCATGTGCAAAAAGGTGATGTTGTATTGGAATTTATTGATACAACTAACCAATTGGCCGATATTTTCACAAAACCTCTAAATGAATAACGCATGAACTTCATTAAGAGAGAATTAGGGATGCTTGATGGATGCACCCTTTGATTTTCATTGTTTTTGTGTAAATTTCTTTTTACATATGCATAGACCTAATTCAAATCCTTAACTATCCTCCTCATTTATTCTAAGGATTAAATTTAAGTCATATAGCAAGTTTGGAACTCTTTAAAACTCAAAATGTGTTTGAAAACTTGACTTGAAGCAAAAATCATTTTTGACCTATAAATCGCGGATGCGATCCCATGATCGCCCCCGTGATTTATCCAAAATTTTCATCTTATTTCTGGTCTCTAAGTCACGGATGCGATTCTAAAATCGCCCTTGCGACCAAAGAAAGCTTTTATTTTAAAAACTCTTTGTTTCTTAAATCGAGGATGCGATTTCCCAATCGCCCCCGCGACATTAGAAACAGAAAAGTCATAATTTTTAAAGTTTTACTAATCATGTTAATCACAGTCGAGATTTCTATGATCACACCCGCGATATTTGAACAATTTTTGAATTTTTGACCGTTATGTTAATCGCGGCCGTGATCTCTAGTTTTTCTCCAAATCACGCCCACGACCTTGACGGTTTTCAGAAAAAATATAGCCGTTTATAGCCTTTGGAAATGGCTAGTTTTCAATTTTTTGAATTTTTTTGGGCTGTTATAAGGGTTGCAACATGCCTATAAATACCCCATATGCATATTAGAAAGAGTTTACAACCTTTTCTTATTGAAGTCAAGGCTTTAAGACTTATTTCTCTTCTACTCTCCACTTTCTAGTGCTTTGCATTTCAATTTTTCTTTTGCATTTTCTGTGTATTACATTCATTCACATTGGGCAAAAAGACTAGAGCAGAAAAAGGGAAAGGATAATCTAGAGAAACCACACCCCTCCTCCACCAATTCCCAAAAGATCAAGAACAAGTATAACCATCCAAGAACTAACCCAAACTAGATCCCAAACTGCTCAACAACAAGAAGCTCCTCCTTAATTCAGCAATCTTAAACAAATGATTGCAACCTTGAATGTTGAAGAGAAGGCAAAATGTTTAACCTTGAGAACAAGAGAATTCTTAGAAACAAGGGTGATAAGGGTTTCCTCCACAGCTATGATGGACGTATGGGATGAACTTAACAAACTTCTGAAGAATCTTTCCTTCACTAAGTTTGCAAGACCCACATATCCTAGTTACAAGAATCTCACTTATGAGTTTCTTGCTTCCTTGATTGTGAATAAGAAGCTTGGTGGAGATTTTGGTCTATATGGTATCACTTTTAAAATGTTTGGGAAGAAGCTCTCTATGAAAAAGGAGAAAATGGATGAGTGCTTTGGATTCTCCTTAATAGGCATCACAAACTTCAACGAGTCCACTATGGACATTCAAGAATTTTGGGGAGAAATTTGATGCACTCCCAGATTTAGAGCCTCTCACTCCCAAGTAAAGCACTTGAAGACTCTTCATTTCTTTGTCCTCCATAAAATCATTACCAACACTGTCTTTGCTAAAAAAGAATGTATTGATAAAATCTCTCAAAAAGATCTTCTATTTCTCCATTGTGCTAGCAAAGAAAAACCAATTCAAACAAGTTTTTTCTTCATAGACCACCTTCTCCATCTTCAAACCTCCAAAATGGTGCAATTTTGGTTGGATCATATATTTCCCATATTGCATCTTTTCTTAAATTTAACTTGACTAAACCTCAAGCCTATCCACTTTCTTATCTATTTTCAGTGGATTTAGGCTTAATGGACCTTGATTATTGTTTTCAAAAAGTCAAAATTGTGAAGAAACAACCAGATGGAACCTATCTACACTTAGGTGGGGTGACAAATGAGGAAAGGGAGGCAGAAAAAGAAGCTAGGAGAAAGGAAAGGGAGGACAAGGCTAGAGAGGAAAGGGAGGCAAGGGAAAAGGAAAGGGAAGAAGGGCAAGAGGCTGTCTAAGGGGAAGAAGGTGAGGGTATCCCACATGGTGAAGAAATCCCTATTCCTTAGATCCAAATTAGGGATTTGAGGGAAGAGGAACCCCTACAAATCACTCTCATAGACATCCTAGCCTCTCTCAAGAGGATAGAGGACAAGCTTGATGCTCAAGAAGCTTTAAGCAAGAGGCTTGAGACCCGTTTGGATGATCAAGATGAGGATTTAAGCTCTCTATTTCAAGATCTTAAGGCCATTCAAACCAAGTTTGAAATAGATCCTTGTGATCATGATGATTTCTAGACCTATCCCTTAGCCCTAATGTCTAATGCTCATTGTATATCTTTCATACATTTTTTAATCATCTTTTTCATAATTAATGTTTATATTTATATTTTAATCTTAATGAAAATTGATGATTATTGTTATTTTGAGCTTATCTTTTATCTCTTTGTTTCCATCATATGCATTTTGTTTATCTTTTTTATGATTCCATCCATCCCTTAATGCATATGATAACAAATTATTCCATTGTGCTTAATTTATTTATCAATTATACTCTAACTTTGTGTTTTTGAGTTGACAAAGGGGGAGAAATTTCTGGTTCCTGGATTCCATACCTTAGTAAGAGAAGGAATTAGATTGGATTGAAATTGACCTTTAGACTTAAAAATAAATCTAAAAGTATATTTGGTAATCTTAATGTACAACTTCCTTAGCATTGATACTAGCTACATTGCTTTGGTAAGATGCATAAATTGAGGAGGAGCAATTTCTATCAATCCACACACGTAAAGCAACCTTTTATACTTTTCTTTTGCTTAAATTTTCCAATGGTTGTCAAACTCAAAAAGGGGGAGATTGTTGGCCTTGGTGGTACGAATCCATCTTATTTTGAGCTTAACAACCTTATCTTGCATTTAATAAAGTTCCTTAAGTGTGTAGGTTGAAGATTGTTGAACAAAAGGCAAATTCAAAAATGACCTGTAAATCATGCCCGTGATACCACAATCGCCCCCGCGATTAACGAAGCCAGAAAACATGAAAGTCTTTGGAACTTAAATCGCACCCACGATCTATTAATCGCCCTCACAATATAAAGGACCAGAAGATATGATTTTAAGGCATTCTTTGTTTCTATTTTCACGCCCGCGATTGGACAATCGCCCTCGAGATTTTAGCAAGCAAAAAACACAAGTTTCTGATCCTTCATATCACGCCCGCGATGAAGAAATCGCCCCCGTGATTTCATAAGGCAGAGGACACGTATCAAAGGCATTTTCTGAAGACTTAAATCGCGCCCGTGACTAAGGAAATCGCCCTCACGATTTCTTAGTCAACATGACCATTGGAAGATGTTTCAAATGTCGCGCCCGTGACAATGATTTTGTGCCCGTGATTAAGGGTAATCATTGACTTTTGATTCAAAATCATATATCCGTTGGAGACATAATTAGGGTTGTTTCTAACAGTTAGTTTTGGGGTTTATGGCGATAAATACCCCTCTTAATTGTGTTTAAGAATATAACACACATTCTTAGATAGCCAAACTCTTGCAATTAGTTTTTCTAAATTTCTTTGTAAATAAATTCATTTGTGAATTTATTGTGTGTGGGTAGTTAGAGCTCTAGAGCATTTGTTACTTAGGTTGAGTGATCTTTCTACCTTGTACAAGTGTCAATCTTTATGAGGATTGGGAAACACTTGGGTAGGTTTGGTGTTAGCCTTGTAAACACTAGGTTTTGTGTAAGCCTTTGTAAACACTAGGTTTGGGTGAGCCTTGGTAAACTCTAGGTTTGGAGAGAGCCTTTGAAATTCTCTTTGTAAAGGTTGAAGATAGCCTATTAAATCTTCATTGTAAAAGTCATGAGATAGCCTGTGAAATCTCACATTGTAAAGGTTGAAGATAGCCTGTGAAATCTTCATTGTAAAGGTTGGAGATAGCCTGTTAAATCTCCTTGTAATCCATTTGTGGTAGTGGAACCCCAAATTGTGTATTTAGGAGAAGTGGACGTGGGTCAAAAGTTGAACCGAACCACTATAAATTTCTGTCTATTCTCCAAAGCATTTTTATTTTCTAATTCCGCACCAATTCACCCCCTTTTGGGCACTTCACATGGCATCAATTATATATGGCAGAAATGAATGCAGTACATGTTATATAAAGATAGAAAAGGTCTATATATGAGTACATATTACTGATAAAATCGAAAACTTGGGAAGGTTTAAAAATCATTAAAACTGAAAGTTAGAGGATTAAAAGAAGCAACATTACAACACATCTACTTAACAAGTCAGGCAAATCAACAATTAATGAAAAATAGCAAACCACCAAATTTCCCTGGTAAGAGTGTGAAACAACCAATTCTCCTCAAGCTATTAGTTATGCCTTAATTTCAGATTTAAACAAACAAGTTTCAGCTGATGAGGTATCGTTAAAACTAACCACTGGACACCAATACAAGATAAATGCACAAATTGAAATGAATTAATTAATTATTTAGAGGATACAATCACAGGTAAAAGCATGAAACAACGTACCTGCGCAGTTACTATGTCTTGAAGTTAAGTGCCTCCCATGTCAAATTGAAGGTTCAGAAGTTTCAAGAAGATGAAGCAAGAGAGACAAAAAGAGACCCATTAATTGCTACTTCATTTACTAAAGATGGTTTTGTTATATTCTTGCAGCGTTCAACACATTAATGCTAGGGAGGTCATCATTGTTCAACCCATGACCGCAGCAAGAGTTGCCGGAGAATAATGGTGGAAAAGTTACCAAAGAATAATGGTCCAGCAGCAGGATAGATTTGAGGATTTTAATTGGAAAATTAGGGTTCAATTGGGGAAGAGAGAGTTTTAATTTGAGGTGAGATGTAATGAAAAATAGCTGATTTTATTTTAGATTGATGAATACGTGAGTAAATATATTCAGCAATACAGATGTATTAACTATTACAATACATCCCAATTAATTTTTGTATCCAAACATGGTAATGGATCATGTAGTGGATTCCCCATTCCTTTACAGGGCCCAATCCATCTCACCAAACAAGGCCTAAGATTATTAACTAATACCATAATTGTCCACGGCTTGTTTCTACCTTAGTATTCTTTTTGAAATGTATCTACCCTATATATAGCTAGTATCAATATGGAATTTAGGAGTTTAAAATATAAAATTTGACATCTAATTTTCATTTTGAAAAATATTTAAAATTTTATCACATTTGTAACATACTTATATTTTGGCCCAAAGGTAATATAAAGTTGAAATATGATTTTTGAAATTTGCTCCAGCTGGAGTCTCGTAAATAGTCATCTTTAAATTTTTTAAGAAATAAACATTAGTTTTTAAAATTTAGAGAGTTATTATACACTTTTTGAGTTATACTATATCTTTATTTCTTGTAGGAATATTTAATTTAATGAAATAAAAGAGTAAAAAAATAGATTAGTTTTGAGATAAATTAAAATAGACAATTAGATTGTTTATAATATAAGAGGAAAAAAATGATACAAATTACGAAGTATTGTTCTGGTCGAGGATGCTTAAAAATAGATGCATGTATGTATTTAGAAAAAATTTAAACTGTTTTTGTCTGGGCAAATCATGATGTACACGACATGCTATTAGAGAGACTAATATATCACATGATTGCGGCATTTAATTATATGATAGTTAGAAATTTTATAAAAGTGTTTTAATTAGTTTTCTGAAATAATAAAGTTCTCTAAGTTTGATTGATGCAACTCACAAAGATGCTTTGTGTTGCTAAAGGAATCACTGATAATATGGGGTGATCAGGACAATGTCTTCCCAGTATATCTGGCATATCAGTTGCAGAGGTAATTGATAATATTAATATATATCACAGCATGCTTCTATATTTTAGTTAATTTAAAAATTCATTAAGTGAGCATATATAATTAACATTTTAATTAAGTAACTAATTTAATATTGATGATAGGCATCTGGGATCAAAATCAAGGGTGGAAATAGTGAAGGACACAGGGAATGTTGTAAATCTGGAATCACCTGTTGTTGTGAATAGGTTGATAACTTCATTTATTTATGGTGGTAATCATTCTTAGGTGAATTTGGTTGCTTGAGTGGTGACTCAGTAAGCATTGCATTGCTTTGAATGGAACAGCAGAAACTGCATAAAGCATTTGTGCTGGCTATTTATCTGTAACCAATTTTATATGGAAGTAGATGTTATTGGTTTTCATCTTAGTTTACCAATATTCAACACTAGCATAAAAAAATTGTTTTTAGTTCAGGTTCTTCTTACAGTTCAAACTCAGTTATCAAAATTGATTGAACTCGAACACCAAATACTTTTAGAAAAAAGGTTTGCAATTCACTCTAAATATTATTAAGTATGACTCTGAAAAGTTGTATTATTTCTCTAATGAACACTCAAAGTAGGCAAGAAAAATTCTACACATATATATGAGGAACTTACTCATGCATTGTATGTGAAAATAATTAATGAGAAGGCTGATTCATTGATCTTGAAATTATATATACTATAGGTACTTTTTCTCATCAGGTCAGCAACTTTCAAATGCTAATTAAATAATCATGCTATAGGCTGTGTTGGAAAATATGATTTTATTATTTTATAAGTTGAATGAGAAATTAGTTTTAATATTTAAGAGTCTTCACTTTTGGCCAAATTCATGTCTTTTAGTATTTGTTTTTTATATAAAAGATAATCCCATCACAATTTAAATAGATGAAAAACAAGTTTTCTTTTAATTCCTAAATTCATTGAGTCATACATTGAGAGAGTTAACATTGTTTTGATTCGCTATTCTTATAATTTGGAGTGCTACTATTACAAGAAGAAATCGTTGTATCCTGGGAGACGATTGTTATTAACCCTAAGCACCAGTGGGGAACAAATTCGTCTTAAGAAAATAGAGTCAAACTCTAACCTCAATTTAATTACAGGTTTTTCTATATCTCTATTTCCTTAAATTTGATTATCATGTTTGTCTTGATTGGTGATTTATTATAATTATTATTTATATATGTTTAATACATATATATAACAATCTTAAGATGAAATTCATGTTACTATATTTTTTTGGTTGAAGTCTCTGTCGCGGCGTTGTTCAAGTGAAAATCATTTAAAAAGAAATTAATAAGTGATTACATTGTATTCAAAGTGTGTTTGAATATTGTGTTTCTGTTATACCGTGTCAGTGATTTCTTTTGATGAATTATTGTATTGCATGTGTTACTTTTGAGTCCTTCTTAAGTGCACCCGGTACATCATAAACCTGTGCATATAATACCATTAGATCTAAATAAATCAATCTAGTCCATTAATTTTCTAACCTATAACCTGATGGATAGGTAATAAAGAGAAAGCAAAAGACACCGGCAACTTGAATAGAGGGTTCCCTAAATTTAAACCATAATAGAATTAGGTCAAAAGCACCATCAAAGTTGAATTCTCCATCTCCCTCTTCATGGTGATACCAAGAACACCACCAAACATTGCCTGAACCAGAAGAATCGAACTGTTAAAAGATGTTGAGTCAGCTGTCGTGGTTGTTCTTTATGTTTTAGGTGTCTTCAGCTTAAATGGAGGATAGATCGAACTCAACGACCCCAAAAATTGAAGTCTATAGCTGCTATAGGAGGAGGATTGGAGTTCGCCGACATCGCAAACTTCAAGGCTTCAATTCGAACAATCTGGTCTCATTTGGTACCGTCGTTTAGAGAAAAGTTACTTCCTTTCCTTAGGGTCAGGTGGTATGCGATTTCCCAAATGATTTTACTCTTTTACATGCTGTGTAACTGTGTTAAGTAGGTTCTCGCAATTTAAGCAATTACTTAATGGGAAATGGTACTGTTGGAAGAAGTTATTCTTCTTATTGTACATCCTGCTGGTGGATCTCTGGCTGGCTATAGTTATTTTATGAACATTGCTGAGCAGCTAGTAATGGAAATCAATTTCTCTCTGTCATAAAATTAATTGCTATTGTTTGTCCAACTAGATTTAGTCATTGCTATGGCATAAGGTATAAGGAATCTAATGCTTCATTTTGTAATAAAATATGATTTTTTCGTGATAACGTTTCTCACCTTTTCTACGTGATCTTCATTCTTTTTGAATTTTGGTTAATACAAAATCTCTGATGAAAGGACACTCAATTGATTTCCATCTCTCAGTAGATTTAAGTACTATCTTCATATAGTTTATCCTTACTCTGATATTTCCAGCCATCAAAAGCAAGTCCCCTAAGGTGACATGTAGCAAAATCATTTATGCAACACCGTGATTTGCTAGTAGAAATGGTCATGCCGTAAAGCCTCTGTCTTTTGCAAATTATGGTAGCTCAATGGAGGTAATCAATAGTGTTCTTCCCCCTAATGGTATAGGATTTTCTCATTGAGGTTTCGTAAATTTTAAATTAACAAAATCGAAAAAGGTGCCTTCAAGTCTTTTTACAACTTTAAAATTCAAATGTGGTATGGAGCTCTATATTAGTTTTAGTATATTATAGTAGACTAGTAGTGTACCTTTTCAATTAATTCACTTATGAGCTATGAAACTTTAGAAGATGTCACTTTAAAAGTTCATCTTCCTCTATGGTTGTCTCTCACTATCAATTCCAAGACAATAGTTAGAATCACCCCCTCAAATCTTTGTCAAACTCTATGCTCACTCTCTCCTTATAACATCACCTCCTATTTTCAAACTCGTTCAATTGCTGACGAGTCCACTTCTTATGCTCCTTTCAAGAAAGTCCAAATCCGCATAGACAATACTGTAAGTTTTTTTTATTGCCTTTTTATAATTGTTTGTGTCTTATGTCTTTTTAGGCAGTTCTAATTAAAGGGTTTCTGTTATTTCACCGTAACTTTGCATTCAATGTGGTGATTGCATTTAAAGTTTTGATTTATGGGTAGTGATGATGGATAAGTACAAATTTTGATACTGACCCAATTTGTTATTTTTTGAAATGAAACGTTTTCAGGGTCATTTGCTATAAACATCTCCAGTTGGAGCCTGGATTTAAGACGCTTGTCCCCGAGTATACATATCTTTGATTTGGTGCCATAAAATGTAAAATAAAGATCTAATAAAGAAACTTAAACAATATTGAATAAAGAGCACTTCTAAATAAATAAAATCAAAGTCAGTTTAATAAGAGAAAAATGAATAAACAGATGCTTCTACACCAATTATAATGTTTGGTTCATTCTATTCCTGTATTGTGCCAACATTTATACCAAGTATCAAACAGTGTTATTGTGTTGGATTTGCTTAAGCATACATGTAGGCGGGTTGTTTTGCTGTTTCTGTGAAATGATATTATGACCAACGATGACAAACTTCATGTTTCTGCTTTAAAATAATTTACCCTTGCATTAAAGCTTGATTTGAATTTTTAAATTCTTTCTTCAATAACATCATTACCATTGCGCTGATCTCTAAAGTTCTATAACCATTTTTAATGTCAATTATGATGATGCTTCTTTAGAAAAGATTTAATAATTAGTTATTTCAGACATTTGAATTGAATTTTTCTGAAGTAATCTTATTGCTAATTGCAACAGGTAAGGGTGACTGGATCATGCATTGTAAGTTCAATTTTGGTACCTGAGATTGATGCTATTGTTGTGGCATTCCTCCATTACAGGTTGCAGATGCTGCCTAAACTTAAGCACCTGTCCAGGCTCATTTTGGAAAGCTTGATAATTCTGTAGCTACACAGCTAATCATAGCTAATACATGAAAATACTGTAGCTAAATGATTTAGCAATTATATATTTATTTCGTAGCTTGTTGTAGCTAAAAGTGGTGTAGATTGAAACGACCAGAACTCAAAACAATATACTAAGGTCTTAAAAACATAATAATAGTAATTAATCTTAAATTAAAATTCAAATAAAACTCCATCCAAAATATTTTTTTTTTTTGAAAATAGGGTGCAACGATCGTTGTCCAATTAGCAACGATCGTTGTACAATTAGCAACGATCGTTGTTGGATGAACAGTGATCGTTGTGAAAACATGAAAATTTGCCCAAAATTCCAGTAGGGTACACGAGCTCGTGGGAATCAGCAACGAGCTCGTTGCAAAATCAGCAACGATCGTTGTAAATTTAAAAAGCTTGAAACGAGCTATTTTCCTAAAAATCACAGCTTTAAAACAGAATTCTCGACTTTTCCTTGTAAAAGCATACTTCCATAGACTCAAAATCAATATATATATATACATCCACTTCTCAACTTTAAAACACAATACAATTTTACTTAAGGAATATCAAAATCTTGTTAAACATATAATTAACCTCAAAACCTCTTTATATAAACTTCTCAAAATATATACATATGTACAAAAACATATCAAACTTATCTCACTACCCTTCATTACATCCCAACCAAAATGCATATAAACATGCTCGTGCTCATGGTCCTCTAGCCAACCTGATTCTCTATTGCAATGCA
>CANYLF012633847.1:0-12230 GCA_948193215.1 Bocquillonia castaneifolia
GCAAGCACAAAGCCATGGCAGGCAACCTGCAAACTCTTTAGAGAAGTTTAAACCACTTCAACAGCCCAGAACAGGAACTTTCATATGACATTCTTTCTAAGATGGCTAAATATTTCATTAGCTGTAAATCAGCCTTTTATCTTCATTTCACAAATGGAACCCCAGAAGGAGTTTGCTGAGCATATTCCTCGTACTGCGACCCAAAAAACTGCCTTAAGAAATACTCTTCATATGGTATCCTCTCTGAAAAGAAGCGCCAAACAACAAGAGCAAATGCAATTGTCGATATGGGATTGCACAACATAATTTGGGTGCCAACTGACCACATGAAGAAACCACAATATCCTGGATGACGAACAAATCTGTAGACTCCATGAGTGATTAGCTTGTGATGCTCCTCATGACAAATCTTAATAACATGTGTGAAGGACCGACCAGCAGTTATAATGGCCATTTTCCGTATAAGTTCACCGATGATGACCATTGCAAGGCCTAAGTCACTCACCCACCAATATTCCTTCAACCCAGGGAACAACCAGATCTCAACAAAGTATTCGAGGAATGAAAAAAGCATTGCTAGAAGATATTTGTCGCTGACAAGAAGTGATTTAAGAGTTACATTCAACTTCCCATGAATGCCAACTGCTAGAAGGTATTCAGAACTATGAAAGAAGATAATCGCCAAAAACATCTGCGACAACTGTCTGCAGGCCGTGTAACCAAAGATCTCTGCCATTTTTTTTCAAATTATTCAAGTCAGGTCTCTGATTCAGTGAATATATAGCTAATGCAATGAAGAAAGTAACTTGAGACCTGAAAAAGAAGCAGAGGTATAGACCATTAACGGTGAAACTTCAGTTTTGATATGGGTCAAAAGAAGCTCCAAAACTGACATCTTGTAATGAAATATTCTGCGAAGATTGGAAAATATTATGCAAAGTAATTTGAGCAGTAAATTATTGAGAGATCACTTCACTTCCTAAACAGTGAAATCAAGGAATCTGAACAGAAATGAGTTTCTTTGTATACAGAGATCATAAATTGTTCTTGTCAGTTATGTACCAACTACACTAAAAAGATAAATATGAATTAATTCAACTCAAAAACCAAAAACAAAATTAAACCCAAAACAAATGTGAAATATAAGCTCTTATTTATTGATATACAATCATAATATGGTTGTTAACACCAACACAGACATAACCCAATTAAGAAATGATCCAAAACAGAGAAAAAGAAAAAAGATCATACCTTTAGGCAGAAATGGCGATGCAGAAAGGAGAGGTGCTGCCTCTACAGTCTGTGAAAGTCTTTCTAATAAAACAGAAAGGGTAACGCGGTGATATTAAAAAAAAAACATTTAAAAAAGAAAAGACAGAAGCGTATGAAAGCCCAGGCCCAGGCCCAAATAGAAAAAAGAGAGCGATCACAAAATTAAAATCGTAGACCCATCCACAACAAATAACTAAAAACCGAAAAAACCCTAAACTAAAAGGAGGCAGCCAGTATAAATTAGGGTTGATAAAGAAAGCATAAATAAGACGTAGGTAGCAGAGCCGCTTCTTCATTTTCACTCACTACATTGCGGAAACTATCTCTGTAGCAACAAACAAGGTCCTCTCCTTCTCTTCTCTCAATCTTCTTTACATCTCTCTCTGTGGTTTTTATGGTTTAATTGTGGATGTTAATGATAATTATTAGTGTTTTTTTTTTGCTGTACATAAATTTTTTTTAAAAAAAACAGGTAAGCAAAAATGGCAGCAGCTGTGGAGAACTCTTCAGCCTCAGAGCCTACTCAACCTTACACTGAAGTCAAGTTATTTAATCGCTGGACCTTCGAGGATGTTTCGGTATCCTTTCTTTCTTTCTTCTTTTGTCTTTTTTCATTTTCCTTTTTTCCTGTTAGTACATGAAAATAGATCTGTGTTAATATTGTTACGCGATGTCTTTTTATTCATTAGCTGATCTGCTGGCATTTATGATTATATTTAGTTCAAAACATTATAAATCCTCAATTTGTTTTTTTCCTAATAATTTGTTATTATTTGTTGCTATGAAGATGGTCTTATAATTCCTTTTTGTTAGTTTATTTATTGTATAAAATGATTGCTTACTGTGCTATGAACATTGCCCTAGTTTTTAGGTTGTGGTTGAATAGATTTCGATATTGTGGGCTGTGCTAGATGCATTAATTATTGTTGAATTTGTTATTATTATGCCCCTTTTTATTTGAAAGGGATTGATTTTGCTAGTGCTGCAGTGTTGTTGTTTAAGGTTAGTTCATGTGATGCTTGTTTTTGGTAGGGAATTGAACTTGTTAAACTAGCATTTTGTAGTCTTATTATTTGTTGATGGCTGTGGTGTGTGTCAGGTGAATGATATTTCTTTGTCTGATTATGTTGGTGTCCAACCTGCCAAACATGCAACCTATGTTCCTCACACTGCTGGAAGGTACTCTGTCAAGCGTTTCAGGAAGGCCCAATGCCCTATTGTTGAGAGGCTTACCAACTCGTTGATGATGCACGGTAGAAACAATGGGAAAAAGTTGATGGCTGTTAGGATCATTAAACATGCCATGGAAATCATTCACCTTTTGACTGATCAGAACCCAATCCAAGTCATTGTTGATGCTGTTGTCAACAGGTCTGTTCTCATTATTTGTTTACCTTTACACTCTTGTAGGGTTAATCTTTTTTTTTTTTTTTATTTTTATTGAATTCTTGGTGTTAATTTGGTTTGTGTGTTTGTTCAATTGTCATAGTGGACCAAGGGAAGATGCCACCCGTATTGGTTCTGCTGGTGTTGTCAGACGTCAGGCTGTTGATATTTCTCCTCTTAGACGCGTAAACCAAGCTATTTATCTCCTTACTACTGGTGCCCGGGAAGCTGCTTTCAGAAACATCAAGACCATTGCTGAATGCTTGGCTGATGAGCTCATCAATGCAGCAAAAGGTTCTTCCAACAGGTTGAATTTCTCACTTGTTCTTTTCAACCATATGATGTTTTGAATGATTGTTACTTGAAATGCATAATTATGGTTGTCCCTACTTTTTTCAGTTATGCCATCAAAAAGAAGGATGAGATTGAAAGAGTTGCCAAGGCCAACCGTTGAGGATTTTACACAATATGGCAGTGGAGGAGAATTTTGCAAGTTACTGAGAATATGTTTTCATTTTGTCTGTTTTAAAATTTAGGACATGATAAAGATATTGATCGGTTATTTTTGTTAAAAGATTTGGTGTTTTTGGTTTGGAGTTTTACGAAATGGTTAAGATCCTGTAGTGACTTATCAATTGCCTATGATTTTACTTGTGATTTGCAGTGTCATGCAATATCTTAGCTTTAGCTAATAGCTCAAACTTTGTCTTAAAAAATACTGCAGCTGTGATTCTGTTTCTGGATGCGGTTTGGTTTTCTTTGGTGTGATGAGTGCACCATTTCGATGCGAATAGGAAATTAATAACATAGTGCATATGAAATTTGAACTGCAGTCTCCCATTTATCCTAAAGGAGTTGACAATTTAGTGCTTATCATTGTGGTATTCAATGTGGTTTTCAATCGGTTCTGTTCCAGGAATCATAGCTTACAAAACAATTCTTCATTGGAAGGGGGCTGTGAAATTGTGAAATTTGCGTAGATGAGAAATCATACCTTTCAAACTAAAGAATTCGGAATGAATCAAATTTGCAAATTGCACCAAGTAGGAGCCGAATCGAAAACCTTTACTGGACTAAATTGACTGAACTAAAATAAGAAGATTTTTAACTTCTCCTTGGTACTTCCCGAGCTTTTTCTTCCACCTCTCCTCTCTAATCCTCAATCGGTCAAGATCAATCAAAGTAGGGATTCAATCTAAGGTCAATTAAAGTAGGAATTTACAGATGATCTCAAGTCTGATCATGGGTCAAATAAATTATAGGTCACTAAACTTTTGAGATCATGGGTTAAATAAATTATAGGTCACTAAACTTTTACAAAGTTACAAAATGGTTACCGAACTTTAATTTATTTCTTTTCGGTCACTAAACTTTAATTTTTATAAAATGGAGGTTATCAGCCATAATTAATACATTTTTTTGATGATTTAATAACCGGAAAATAGATATTTTTAAAATTTTTTCATATTATTTGACATAAATGTATTTGAAATTCACTTACTCATATAATTTTTATATTATATACCATTGTTATGTTAAATACAATAAAAAAAAATTAAAAATATTTATTTTCCGGTTGCCACATCATCAAAAAAATGCGTTAATTTCGGCTGGTAACCTCTCATTTCCTAAAAATTAAAGTTTAGTGATCAAAAAGAAATAAATTAAAGTTGGGTAACCATTTTGTAACCTTGTAAAAGTTTAGTGACCTAAACTTTAATTAACCCGTCTGATCATCATATATAGAAGGATGGAACAACGGATTGATCATCGACTCAAGCACATATTGCCAGCTTCACATTCTAATATGTCCTCTAGAAGGTCAATAAAGAACGCACCCTCCACTCACCACACTAAATGAGTAGGTGATTTTGAATTAGCTCTTGAGATTTTGGGTTGTTTTTTCTCTTTCAAATAGTAGACTTTTCAATTATTTTTACTTGTGTATTAATACGACTAGTCAAAGAACTAGCAAGGCAGAAAAGAGATCAACGATTAGTTTTAAAAATCTGGAACTGCTAATTCAAACGTTTCAAGAAATATTCCGTAGCATATGAGTTATGGCATAATAAAATAAAAATTTATTAATCGAGAAATATCCTATTTAGATTGAAATATTCTAGATAGAAATATTATCTCTATTTTTTAGAGATTAACTTTTGGAAAATGGAAAAAATTGTTTCCAAAAAAAATTGACTCCAGTGTTGTAGAGAAGATTATGTCTCACGGTCTTTTGATGCCACATTAGAGCTCTTGAGACTCGGAAGAGGTTTTGTTGTAGAAATTACATGTGCTCTTTATAGGGGACAGAAAATATGTCTAGTCGCCTGTACATATTTGATGATTATGCTCGTGTGATTTGGAAACGGTTGGCTGAGTGGCTACATCTGAATGTAGATTTCCTGTCTTTTTTTTTTTCCAGCGGTGGCAAACATACATCTACAAAGGTATTCAACTATAACTATAATGCTTCAATTTAGCGCCTCAATACCCGTTTGGCAATCTAAGTGAAATAGACTGAGCTAATATTAATAATCTAATACCCATCAAAGATGAGCTTTTCCATAAAAATAAAACAACTTTGCCTTGCAAATGGGTTAGATGAAACTATTAGCAAGGCATTCTGGCTTTCAGAGCAGACCAATAAGAGGTCGCTTTCCTGCTACCAGACCAGTTTATAATTCCGATACAGATTTCCATAATGTGTCAAATTTCTTGCACACCCATCTCCACGTTTTATGTGCCCTTAACTACAAGAAGTTTTTACAGATTTGCATTCAGCATTTTCCTATGAAATGGAATTGCCGCCATCCCCTTCAGGTTCTCAGAACTCTGGCTCATCCTCATTTTGAACCACATAATCATCGCTCATTGCACCAAGTGCATCTAGGTGCGACTTCTCAGACCTGATGTTATTTAACAGTCTTTCCTGAACATCTAAAGAAATAATGTCATTATCCATAAGCAATCTTATGAATGTTTCTGCTTTCTCCAAATCCCCCTGTCCTTTCAAATACTCCAAACAGGATGCCAAACTTTCACTGGTTGGCCTCAACCTGGAACCACAAACTACTGCCTTCTCAATCATTTCCAGTGCCTTAGGAGTTTGATTATCCTGAAGATACCCAGTTGCCAAACAGTACCATGAATAAGCATCAGGTTTTCCTCCCTTAGCTATTGCCCTGTCAACAAATATTTTAGCCTTATCCATAAAGCCTTTTCTGGAATATGCACTGATCAGGATGTTCGGCACACGAATATCATATTTTAGATCTCTGGATTCCCATTCCTCAAAAATCTTTTCCACTCTATCAAAGTCATCAAACTTTAACAAGGAGATCATGACGTTCATATACCCCTTATTGTAGACCACCTCTTTTTTCCGGTAAAGTTCCCAGATCCTTATAACTTCATCTTTCTCCCCTAATGCAGCATATTGATTAAGGAGGAAATGGTATGCTGTAGTTCTTCTTTTGCTTGTAACAAGTCCTTCAGATTTCTTTAGCATTTCCAAAGCCTTGTCTCTTAGCCCGGCTTTTGTATACCCACTAGCCATGATACTGTAATTACTCCAGTGTAGGATAACTTTTGCATCAGATTCCATCCTAGTCAATGCCTTCTCCATTCCCTCGATGTCAGGAATAGCTGCATATACACTCAATTGAATTCCATAAGTAAATCTGTCAAAACGAATGCCATTTTCTTCCATCTCATTCATCAGCTCATAAAATTTCTTAACATTTCCAGTTCGATAATAAAGATTGAGCATTACATTGTAAGTCAATGGCGTCGTAGCAAAACCCAGCTCCCTCATGTTCTGCACTACTGCCTCTGCTTTGTCAACAGACTTCGCGTAAGCATAGCAGTTGAGCAGGGCACCATAAACTTCAAGGACTTTGAGTTGTTGTGGAATATTATCAAAATATTTCTCAACCTGCTCTAGGCCAAGAACTTTTGACATCAGGTCCAGTCGGATGGCAATATCCCGCGTAGAAAGCTCAAAATATCTCTTGTCAGACATCCACATTGAAATCTAAGGAAAAGTAATGAAGTACACAAAGTTATGACAGAATCCTCAAAACTAGTACAAGAATATTACTGTACTAAAAAAAAATCCAACATATCAATAACCTTGTAACTCTTTCCCATATTCTTTGGACATTTTAACTGTATAAATTCAACTACTATTTATAACATTTTACAGACAGAATCCAAATAGCAAAACACCAAATGAGAATGGTTACCATAAACATGCCAGATTATAGAGTTAACCAGAGAAAGCACTCCATTTCAGCAGCAAGTTTTTCCTTAATTTACCCATCAAACTAATTATCAAAGACATACTTAAAAAATAACAACAACATTTTTCATAGACATATTTGTATATTAACAAATCCAAATTAACCCACAAAAATAAAAGGCCTCTAACTGCAAAATCTGTCATTAAAAATCAAACCTAAATTAAAATCTAATGTTTAACCTGAAACAAAAAAAAGTCAAGTGTATGCAACTGGGTTATACATTCACAACGCAAGAAGCAGCTATAAATTATCCAAATAAGCAACAAACAACAAATATGTGGAAGAAAAAACCTATAATTCTTTTATACAGAAGAAATAGCTATAGCATAAATTTTGGTACCTCAAGGGCGTGAGAGTAACGCTTATAATATCGAAATGCCCTAACAAAATCAACGAGAGCGTCTTTATTAACAGAACGGCCTTCTTCAATCCACTGATCAAGAATTGGCACAATCGACGTTCTTGGATCTCCGACCGGTGAAATCCGACGGTACAGTTCGTTTAAACGGTCTATTCCTCGTCGTTTAAAGAACCCATTTTGAGCATGCAAAGGTTTTGTTGCTGTCGTTGAGTGAAAAAAAGAAGAACCCATCAGAGCATTCCTTAAACCCAGATGAGATATCGCATGAAGGGAGGTACTTAGTCTGGTAACCTTCATTTCTGAAAACAATGGCACCCACCACAATATTGCAGTTTGGAGAAGGAGAAAAAAAGGGTTTTTGCTCTTTTATACAAGGGTTGTAATTGTTTTTTTTTTTTTTTTTAAACTGAGAGTGTTGCGTTTCAAGTTTCAACTTTCAACTTTCAAGCTCTAAATTGGTCCAACTCCAGGAATGACAAGATTCAGTGGAAGACCCGGCTTGGAGCAAATTGAGATTGAGACTCGATTCATTTATTCGTGAACCAGCTCAACTTGAGCACCACTATATTCATTAAAGTATTAATAACAGTTAAGTTTAATTTTTTTATATAGAAAATAACAGTTTAATTTAGCTTAATCAATTTTTATTAAGTTTAATTTTTTTATTTATTAGTATTAACTAAAAATTATTTTTATTATACAATTATTTGAAAATAATATTTTTTTAATATGATGTATAATGAAATATATAAATAAATATTGAAATGTATGATTATAGTACAATAATAACTATTTTTAATGGTTAAAAATATTTACTGATTAAATTTTTTTGTTAATAAATTTATTTTTATGTCTGTAAAATTGACCTATAAATTAAGTAAAATTATCAAAAGAAATCCATTTTAGTATGTTGTAAAATAAAAGAAAATAAATCAAAACAAAATATAATTTCATTTTAAAACACTTATCAAATAAATTTTATCAATAAAATTTTAGCAAAAGATTTATAATATCAGTTTTTTAATCAAATAAATCAAATGACAAAACAGCTCTATTCCTTAACTTCTAAATTTAGTAGTAAATTGCTATAGGCCAGCATGAACCAATGCAGCATTCTATGCCAGGAATCCACTCTCCTTAGGCATAATGCTCTGTTGCTTAGCTTCAACAGAACAGTCAAACAAACAATGTTCTAAAGCTTCTTTAGGACTGACAGCCTCCCAAACAGTTTGAATGGAAAATACACCAGAGCTTCTCCATGTATTTCTGTCTACATCATTATTCAATTTAAATATTCTCACCAAATTCCAAGCATATCTTATTAGGAGAGTTTGAAAAGTACCATATTCCATTCCTGCATCTATCCTATGCTTGTTAATTCCATTGTCAAATATAAAAATTGTTATTTCACTTGATTCATTCTTATTCTCTTATGTGATTTTACTAGCTAATCAAATTATTTTACAAAATTAAATTAGACATAAATTAAAAATATTTTACTTCCATAAAAAAATTGTGAACAGATAGATCACTTGAAATCACAGACCAGTTCACAAGTTACAAAATAATTTCCATATTGAGTACCAAATTTCTTGCACACCCTAACCCAGCATCTCTTATGCTCAGATTAAAAGTTTTCAATTCTGCATTCTGCATTTTTCCTCTGAAACATAATCTTCACCATCTTCTTCAGGTTCTGAGAACTCAGGCTTGTCATAATTATTGCTCAATGCACCAAGTGTGTCTGAGTGCGATTTCCCAGCCCTAATGTTACTCAACAGTCTTTCTTGAACATCCAAAGAAATAATGTTATTATCCAAAAGTAATTTTACGAATGCTTCTGCTTTCTCCAAATCCCCCTGCCCTTTCAAGTACTCCAGACACGATGCCAAACTTTCACTGCTTGGCCTCAACCTGAATTTGAAACCAGAAACTATTGCTTTCTCCATCATTTCCAATGCCTTGGGAGTTTGATTATTCTGAAGATAACCGGTTGCCAAACAATACCATGTATAAGCATCAAGTTTTCCTCCCTTAGCCGTCACCCTGTCAACAAATACTTCAGCCTTATCCATTAAGCCTTTTCTGGAATATGCAGAAATCAGGACGTTCGGCACGCGGATATCATATTCTAGATTTTTGGATACCCACTCCTCGAAAATTTTTTCTGCTCTATCAAAATCATCAAACTTTAATAAGGAGACCATTATGTTCATATACCCCCTATTGTAGACCACCTCTTTCATCTGATAAAGTTCCCAGATTCTTAAAACTTCATCTTTCTCCCCTATTGCGGCATATTGAGAGATAAGGCTATCATATGCTCTACTTCTTCTTTCACTTGTAATAAGTGCTTCATATTTCTTTAGCATTTCTACAGCCTTGTCTGCAAGCCCAGCTTTTGAATACCCACTAGCCACAATAGCATAATTAGTCCAGTGTAGAGCAACTTTTTCATCAGATTCCATCCTAGTCAGAGTCCTCTCCATTCCCTCGATGTCAGAAATAGCTGCATATACACTTAGTTGAATTCCATATGTGAATTTATCATAGCGAATCCCCTTTTCTTCCATCTCATGCATCAGTGCATTAAATTTATTAATATTTCCAGTTCGATAATAAAGACTGAGCATAACATTGCAAGTCAATTGTGTCATCGCAAAACCCAGATCTCTCATCTTCTGCATTATTGCCTCTGCTTTGTCAACAGATTTCGCGTAAGCATAGCAGTTGAGCAGTGCACCATAAACCTCAAGGACTTTGAGTTGTTGTGGAATATTATCAAAATATTTCTCAACCTGCTCTATGCCAAGAACTTTCGACATCAAGTCCAGTCGGATGGCAACATCCCTTGTAGAAAGATCATAGTATCTCTTGTCAGACATCCACATTGAAATCTGAGGTGAGGTAATGAAATACACAAGTTATGACAGAATCCTCAAAAACTCAAGAATGATATTGTACAGAAAAAATAATCCAACATTACATATCAATAACTTTGGAACCCATGTCCCATATTATTTGCACACCTTTAGTTGTATAAATTCCAGTAATATATTTATAACATTTTACAACAAACATGCCAGATATTTCACTTAACAAGAGCAGGCACTCAATGCTGCAGTAAATTTCTTCATATTTTACCATCAATGTAATTATATTTGACTTCAAAACAGGAACAATTTTTTTCATGGATAACTGTAGTTGTAATTTTATTTTCATAAATGGAAAAATAAAAAATGACCCACCAAAAGAAATGACTTGCAAGTGCAAACTCTATTATCAAAAATCAAACTTGAAAGGCCGAGCTTAATAAAAATCTAATCTTTAACCTCGAACAAAACTCAGTAAATTTTATATAACTGAATTATATTACATACTACCACAACACAATGAGTAGCTAATAGAAATAGATATAACAAAAATTTTAGTACCTCAAGAGCGTGAGAGTAACGCTTATAGAATCTAAGTTCCTTAATAAAATTAACAAGTGCATCTTTATTAACAGATCGTCCTTCTTCAACCCACTGATCAAGAATCGGCACGATCGACGTTCTTGGATCTCCGACCGGCGAAATCCGACGGTAAAGGCCGTTTAACGGGTCGATTCCTCGTCTTCTGAAGAACCCTTTTTGATGATGCGATGGTTTTATTGTAGTTGTTGAGTGAAATAAAGAAGAACCTATCAACGCATTTCTTAAACCCAGCAGTTGAGTTACTTCATGAAGGGAATTAATTAGTCTGGTAACCTTCATTTCTTGAAACAATAGAAACCCTCTCAGTGATGCAGTTTCGGAGAAGAACAAGAGGGTTTAAGAGTGTGTTTACTGGGTTTAAGTTTTAGGCCTAAGGTCCATTTTGGACTCCAAAAATGAATTTTATAAATTTTATGTACGATTTACAATTTTTATGTTTGCTATTCAAGTGAAAGTTGATTTGAAATTCTAAATTTTCAATTCATGAAATTAGTAATTAAATTAAATTTTTTCAATTTAATAGAATTACAAATGAATATTATAAAAAAATTGCAAATGAATTCTATTTTTTTTATCATGCTTATTTATAAATTAATTTTACATGACATTGATTTGCATATAATTTCTATTTTCTTATGAAAATTAAACTAAATAAAGCCTAATATTAGGTTTCAATTTTAAAATGCTTAAAGATTTTTATGGTCTAATCTAATTTTTTTAATAAAATATAATATTAATCGTTTTTTAGGAAATATAATGTGAAACTTAAATTATAAAAAAATGAAAAATGAAACTTATTAGGATAGAGTTTACAATTATTTTGTTTGGTAAAAAATCATGTTATTTAGATTAAAAGTTAGTGAATTAATATTATCATATGTATTTGTGCATTGAGCCATGAATTTTTAAGAGGGGCCAATAATACCTAACACTCACTTAAATATTATGAGATTATTTTTATTCATAAAAATACACTAAAATTTACATATACCAAAAAAAATTCACTAAGTTAGGAAGGGCTAAATTGAAAATATGCTAAAATTTACTTGATAAATTTTTTTTTTCCAAAGTTAGGGGGCCATGGCCCCTCCCGACCCCTAAGTCCGTCATTGTATTTGTGTACTTAAATTATATTGATATTTTTCATCCAATTATTTGGTCAAATTTTTAAGTTGAAATTTCCATGTATATTTATATTTCAAACTCTATATAATTATTTAGGTTTTTGATTTTGCATACTATAAAATTTTACTATATAATTATGTCTCATTAAGTTCCATTTTATTTTTTTTAAGGGTGAATTTATGTTTTTGATTTTGCATACTATATAATTATTTAGGTTTTTGATTTTCCATTTTTTAAGTTGAAAAAATGATTAAATTTTATTTACTTATCTAAAAAATTACTCAAAATAAACTGCAGCATATATATGTG
>CANYLF012634194.1:0-12444 GCA_948193215.1 Bocquillonia castaneifolia
GAAAGAACAAAGGAGACGCCGTCGTTTTGAACGCCGGTGCCTCCGTTCTTTTTCTTGATAATAATTGTGTTAAATATAAATAAAAATAAAATAAATAAAAAAGAATGAAGCGAAGTAGAGGGTTCTCTTTATCAGTAACAGTAGTGATTTTGGCAATCATATACATTTACTTATCAACGGTCTTTGTATTCATAGAGGGTTGGTTTGGTCTATTGACCTCACCTGGTATCATAAACGCTGTCGTTTTCACTGCCGTGGCTTTCATGTGTATTTTTAACTATGCTTTCGCTATCTTGACGGATCCGGGTCGGGTCCCATCAACTTACACGCCTGAAATTGAAGATGCTGGTAACCCTGTCCATGAGATTAAACGCAAAGTACAGTAAAGTTACAATTAATTATAATAATAAAAAATTAAGATTTTTCTTTATATATATATGTAATTGTATGTTATATATAGCTAATTTGTTTTGGTCAATTTTAGCTGATCTGGATTGAAGAACCAAAAGGGCATTTTTATTTTTTGCTGTTTGTGTGTGATTCTTGTTATTATGAACTAAGTGTGTTAAGACCCCTAGTGGGTATTAAAGAAAATGTGTGATCTATAAATGGAAGAAATGTGTTTGTTAAAAACAACTTCTTGACATAGAATTAGTTAAGAAAGTTTGCCCTTTTCATTTCTATTACATGGCTGGATGGATGTGTAGATTCTTTTTAGGGTTAATGTCTGCCAAACTGTCTACTTTTTTTGATTCGGCATTCTGAGTTCGTGCCTTATTTTCAACTGTCTGACATTGTTAGTTTTTGTGCTCGAGTTCTTGGAGCTATCTTTGTTTTCTATAACTGTTATGATTCTCTTTGACAAATTGTATGACTTAAATAAGTGCATATGAATGAATATCAATGGAATATTGGAAAGCAATCAAAGCGGAACAGTTGTGTTATCATGCTGTTATTAAATTCTAGTTTTTGTCATTTCGAAATGGTTGCTCTTGACTCTGCACGTATCAAAAGTATTGGTTTTTGTCGTTTCGAAATGATTGCTCTTGGATCTGCACGTATCAAAAAAATCGGTTTTTATCGTTTCGAAATGGTTGCTCTTTGATCTGTGCCTATCAAAAATATGTATACGACAAGAATTTATAACGAAAATGGAAGCCATCACATATTCTTCAATAATTTGCGTTAATCAAGCACGTGGAAATTGGTAGTTTTTTAGACTAATTAAGCTTATAAGCTGTGACTTTAAGTATACAGCCTGTCAGACATTCTGGTTCAATTGTATTATATACGCTCTTTATGTTGTGCTTAAATGTCTGCCTTTAGATGGAATATATGAGCATTTTTTTCTAGAAATTGGATTTTGTTCATCATTTGTGGTGGAAATTTTATAATCTTTTTTTTTTCTTTTTTTGTTTGCCTTTTTTTATGATTTTATCATATTTTTCTGCTGTTACCATAA
The DNA here is from genome assembly GCA_948193215.1 of Bocquillonia castaneifolia. NCBI lineage: Eukaryota > Viridiplantae > Streptophyta > Magnoliopsida > Malpighiales > Euphorbiaceae > Bocquillonia > Bocquillonia castaneifolia. Next base: position 1,463 of record CANYLF012634194.1, read on the forward strand.
TAGATTGATGTTGAATCGTGATTTTTTAGATCCAATGAATTATTAACTGTTACTACATTATTCTACTTATGTATTTGCTCTATGAGTATATAATAATCCTTCATGTATGTTTTATCTATTTATAATGTTGGCAGGGGGGAGACTTACGATATTGCCAGAAGTGTAGTCATTATAAACCTCCCCGTGCTCATCATTGCCGTGTTTGTAAAAGATGTGTGTTGCGTATGGTATGTGTGATCTGTGTTTTCATTGATACCTCATTTCAAATATTGTCGGTTAGTGTGTTGAAGTGCTTCCTGTTGATTATAAGGACCATCATTGCATTTGGATAAATAACTGCGTAGGCCATGCAAACTATAAGGTGTTCTTCGTCTTCGTCGTGTATGCTGTGATTTCATGTATCTACTCCCTGGTATGTTACTATCTTTGTTTAAAATATGATTTGAAGTTTTGAACACCTCTTGTTTCAACTTATATTGCTCTTCATCTATACTTGCATTTAAATGCGTGGTTAGTAATAATCCTTCATTTTGTATGGGGTTGGGTCTTTCCTTTTTTGATTTCTCATCATTGATAGCTATTCAATAAGAAAATAACCTAAATCCACAATGCTAATCCTACTTTTATCCTCCATTGAATAAAATTTTCAGGTCTTGCTTATCGGTAGTTTAACTGTTGACCCTCTAAAGGATGAGCAGCAAAGTGGTGGCTCTTTCAGAAGCATATATGTATGTCACTAATCATTATAACGGTATTAGTTGGTGCTCAATAGATTGATCAGTTATTCTTCATGTACCATTTCAGGTTATATCTGGGGTGTTGTTAATCCCCCTTAGTGTGGCACTTGGTGTTCTTTTGGGTTGGCATATCTACCTCATTTTACACAATAAAACCACCATTGAGGTCAGAAGTTAATCAATCATCTGTGTTTCTTTATCTTTTTTCCTGACCTTGTTGATCTCAATATGTATGGTGGTTTTATCTGGTGTTTGGCAGTATCATGAAGGAGTGCGAGCCATGTGGCTTGCAGAGAAAGGAGGGGATGTTTATAATCATCCATATGATATTGGAGCCTATGAAAATCTGACAACGGTGAGAACTTTACCCTCCCTTTTCCTCATCGAGTAAACAACATATGCTGCAATTTTAGAAATCTGGAATGATTTTAGTGATTTGATCTTTAGCATGATATTCAAACTGTACTTATCACAGTGTTGATCCATTCTCCTGCTTCTGCTTCTTGATTGATGAATAGTTGATTATTACCATGACATACAATTTTTTTGGCTTTCAATTGTTGCATGTGCATTTCTGTTCCATACATCCAATCGAGTCTTGCCTGCTCTAGCTATTTTGATCATTTGGTAGCTAGCAGAGCTCAAGACATTTAATTTGAAACACATACAAATTTGGTTTAGTTTTAATATGCTTTTGAGCTTTTGTTATTTTATCCCACTTGTTCTGGTCCAAGCATCACAGTAAACTGTGCCTTTGCTCCCAGTTTCCCATTTACGTAAGTTGATTCTTACACAGATCCTAGCATGCACTTCCAGGAAACTTGAACTCTGCATTAGTAATATTTGCATCACTCAGTTCTATCATAGTTTACAGACTATATGCAGATTCACAACCTGGAAAACCATTCATGCTACAGGCAAGTAATCAAGCATTATGCCTCCATTTCATTGTTCTGTGTCTTGTTGTGATGGGGAATGGAATTAGGTTCCGCTGTGTATCACCTTGGGACAAGGCCCTGTGCCTGCCTCGATGCAAGTCAGGTTTGTTTAGAGTGATTACAGATGACTTTACTGGTGTCTTTGCAAGTATGAGTTGTGAACTTTGAAACAATCAGAGAATGAGTACAGCAACCAAAACCAAATAGAGGGCAGAAGAGTGTTTTTGAATATGAAAACAACTTATTGTACTTTTCAGTGAAGTTATATTCTGCTTTTATGAACTGGTTTCTGTTTGATTGCTTCAGGTACTGGGTCCAAGTATTTTCAGTTGGGTGTGTCCTGGATCAAGACATATTGGTTCAGGCCTTCGCTTCCGTACTGCCTATGATAACCGCACTCTTGCATGAGCGTCCAAATAGAGTTCGATCATGCTTGATCTTTCATTTCTATCACTAGAAGGATGTGAAATATCTTACCCGTCAGCCGATAGATGGATGTTTCTACTGAAACAATAATGTCCGGATGTGTATCCTACCATGTAAACTTGTTAACTGGGCTTAGTTAGACGGGGGGAAAAAAATCTTTCGATATTACAGCGCCAGCATCTAGGAAAAGCTGTCTGCTGCTAATCGGGTGATACAAGGAAAGAATTGGGTGTGAAGTCCTTTGTCAATAGTAGAAGTTATAGAGTGTCCGGGCATTGAAGCAATCAGGTCGCAGGGAATAGTTTCCAGTTTTTTTTTTTTTTTTTCCTTTGTTTCTTTTCCATCTGTGGGGGAGTTTTCAGATAGTGTAGATCCTGTAAAGCTGACAGCAAAAATGTCCAGTTAATACCTTTGTGCATAAACAGGGTATTGAAATCCCTGCTTACCAAAAGGAGCAAGTAGGTGTAGAAGAAGAAGAAAAAGAGAGGAAGGAGAGTTTGTAACGACAAGCGGTTCATCCTTGTAATCTAGTAGAACTGTGATCTTTGTTTGTAACATCAAGCAATAAAATCAAAGTTGTGAATCAGCTTTGATTGTTTGCATTCTTCAGTATATTAATGCAGTTCTTTCTTTTCTTTGTTTTTTTTTCTTTCAGGGAAATTCAATTCCTTTCTTTGAATTGACAATGCTGGTCTTCTTTCATTTAGGTACCAAAAAAAAAGTTTGATTTTGAAATATTCTTCTTGTAAACCATATAATTGACAATTCTATGCTTTAGAAATAACAAAATTAAAAGAACAAGAAAACCGCAGAGAGAGCGAATCATGCCAAAAGTAGGAGCGTGGGACCCAAATTAAGAAGCATCTCACGTGCATAAGATGTGGGTCTTATCCAAGTCATCATCTACGCGCTCATTAATGCAAACACCGCCGCACAAGTTAGAGATGCTATCGTATAATTAGTTCGTGTAATACACGCTCCAGAAAAGAGCAGCAAATTGAAATGGGAACCTTTTGTTACAGACAATAGATTGAGAGAGTAAGCAAAAACTACAGAGAAAAAAAAGAAAAGGAAAGTGAATGCAGTATATATTTATTTTTAATAATTAAAATTATTATATCTCGTACTCTGAAATAAGAGCGACCCCAGTTTCACTTTCATTTTCATTTTCATTATCGATATCTGGTGCCTTGAACTGATCTCTGCACCTGAGAAAATATGGAAGATGAGCAAGATGAGGAAAACCCATCTGAAATCAACAGGTTTTTTTTTTATTTTGTTATTGATTTCCAGTTTTCTGATTTGGTGCTTTTGCTGTGGTTATTGTGGATAAAGTTATGAGTTATGGGAGTGAAAGTGAAATATCTTTATATTGATGCCAAAAATGGTATGGTTATGAATCTTATCAGTTTTTTTTCTGAGTTGGGTTGTTTTTATTTTTGAATTTTTTGCTTAATAGGAAACTTATATGGTACTAAAGATCTTTTCTTTTTTGAGTTTTGAACACAAATGTTGGATCTTTATGCTGGGTTCCCAATTTTGCATTTATTGGGTTTATTTCATTTTATATGTTTTAAATTATATGCTTTGAGTGAGCATAGGAAAATAGAATTAAATGCTAAAAGAGAAGAAATGAAACATGTGTGTGAATGAATTTTTATAGCTAAATCTTTTTTCTCTGGATTTTTTATAAGGCTTTTTTTTTTTTTTTTTTTTTTTTTTATGAGTTCTGTTAAAGCCGATATATAAGTCTTTTTGTTTATGTAGATTCTTTTACTATTTATCCTTGACTTGTGTGTACTCTGAACAAAATTCAATGAAGTTTTAAGAAGCAGAAGTGCTAATTTTCATTTCTTTTCATATAGATTTGACTGGTTTGTGGATGGTGTATGGTTTGAATTTTACCTGTTTCTATTCCTAATATGGAATGCCAATGCGTTGTAATAATACAATGATTGTTGATCTGTTAAACTTCAATGATTGTTGGTCTTTTTTATATGATTGAACTTTTGCAAGTATAGTTGCTTAGTACTTTCCTTTTCTTTTTCGTATGCCTGTTTTCAGCTTCCATCTCAATAAAGCACTCATTGGGAGCTTGTTAGACTCCAACAGGAAAAGAAAGTTACAGGCTGATCAATTGATCTTGCCTATCTCAAAACATAAGTGCTGGGATCATCGCATAATCTACAGGCCCCTCTCCATATTGCAAGAAAACCAAGAAGCAGATGACTTGATCACACACATAATCCAGGAAAATGCGGAGAGAGAAGCGATGGAGGATGGATCGGATCCTGAATCAGCAAAGGACAGCAATAGTTTTGTTGGCGATTCTGATTCTGTCATGTCTGTACATGGTGGAGGAAAGTCTGAAACAGGGGTATCAAAGCAATGGCTTTCTGTTCGGCCTTCAACTTCATCATTAGACTGGGACTTCAACAATTTGAAGGAAACCCAATGTTCTTTGGACGGAACTACGGCAACAGGAGGTTCTGGCAAAGAAGAACCGGCTTTCATAGCAGGGAAGCATGACCTCTATCATGATTATATTGAACTACATCAGAATCTCAGCGAACCCAATGTTGAATATGGAAGCCATTCTGATTATATGTTCTCTGAAAATGAAATTGAGGGCATTGAACCATATACAGATAAAGTGCTTGATGAAATCCTCTGTAACAATGAAGTGAATCCAAATATGTACATCCTTTCTTCAGGAAGATGGGCCGTTCACCAAGGTAAATTCGTTCCGGCATGCTACTTTTTAACACGGTTAATTATCCCTTCTTCTTCCTATCATTTTTTACACTTAGATAACAGCATAATTCAAATATGCAACTTTCTTTTTTCTCCTTTATTGACCGAGTGAAAATTATGAATGTAGATGCTCAACCAGGCAACAGAAAACCAACAATTGATCAAGAATTTGAGCAGTACTTTTCAATGCTTATGCTGTAGAAGAAAATACTTAAATGTAAATTTGAATGCATAAATAATGCATCAATGCAAACTTGAATGTATAATCTTCTTAGCACATGGTAACAAGTGTTGTATGCATCATGGTACATATCTTTTGTATGTGATGCAAAAGAATCAAGTTGAAATGGAAATGTAGCTTCTGTTTTCTGCTTATCATTTTTTGCTGAACTTTATAATTGCTGCCTTTCATTTGGAGAAGTAATTTCTATTATTTCCTAGTAGAACAACAGTTCAATGGCAAGCATCCTTCGTATGTTGTACCCCTCTATCAATCATGTGGGCCAATTCAGCCAGCTGGATTGGTAGTTTGGTAGTGGTAATCAAAAATAAAAAAAAATTGGAGCTGTTCCTCCTCTATTGCTGACTTGCTGTGTGCATCAGCAAAGAAAAATTAAATCAAGGCAACAGGTTCAAATAAGCCTCCAACTTTTGAACAAAGATTTTTTTAGGTCCCTTAACTTTGACTCAGTTTAATTAGGTCTTTAAAGTAAAACGTTTGGTACAATTATTCCCTTCAATCAAAAAAATAAAGCATCTAAAGTAAAAAATTTGGTATAATAAATCTTGAAATTTTTTTATTCTAACATTTAATTTACTTTTTCATTTTAAAAATATTTTTTTTCTGTATTATATTGATTATATCTTTTTAAATGCTTTAAGTATCTTTTTATTATTATAAAACTATATTTTAAACTTATTTTTCAAAAAAAAATTCATCAATTTTACCAAAAACATTTAATCAAATTGTAACAAATTTTATTAAGTTAAAAAAAATTTCTCAATTATAAAATATAAAATTTCACATAAAATTTATGGTAAATTAAATATAAAATTTATTATATCAAATATGTTGTAATAGAAAATTTTTTATTCATTATAAATTAATTTAATAATGTGATATTTTATTATGCTTTTTAAATTAAATATATTCTACTAAATAAAAATATAAAATTAAAATACTTGAAAATTTTAAAATTTAAATTTTTTAAAATTTACTCTACAAAATAAAAATGTAAAATTATAATACTAAAAAATATAAAAATATTCCAGAACTTATTAGTAGTTTTATTTTTTGACCAAAGGATGTAATTACATGAAATTTTTTAACTTTAAGGACCTAGTTGAACTGTGTCAAAGTTAAAGAGTTAAAAAAATATTTGATCAAAAGTTTAAGACTTGTTTGGCCCTTTTGCCTTAAATTAAAGTTGATCATGTATTGCTGTAGATTAGAGCAAACTGCCCTTGTAATTTGTATAAAATAAAATTTGGAAAATGTTTGCACCAGCCGGGAATCGAACCCGGGTCTGTACCGTGGCAGGGTACTATTCTACCACTAGACCACTGGTGCTTTTTTGATGACCGCTTGAAATATTTATATGCATAAAATAACACACTCAATGAACTACAAATTTTATCTTCACTTTGCTTACATTAATAATGTATTTAGCTGGTCTTTCTGACTGGAAGAGAATTTGACTTTTAATAATCAATTAATTCAGAATATTTAATCTAGATAATCTTGGCTCATTTTTTAAGCATCAATTTTAATTTTCCCATGTTCAAAAAAAAAATTTAATTTTCCTAAGTCCAAACATTAGGGCATTAGAATTAATATATTTCCGGTGTAATCAATACAACATCCACCTTAAGTGGGCTGGTACTGGTACTACCCATATGGATAGAAGTGAAATTTCTCAAGTTTAAAACCAATCCTTATCAAATTATAAAAAATAAAATAAAACTTTAGTTAAAAGCAAATTTAGTGCATTAGGAAGTAGTATAAATCTTAATTGAGCCAAATCTTAGAAGTTATCTTATTGATTGACATAATTAGCCCATCCGATGTTTACAACTGAGCTGCTCATTGTCTCTTTCTGTCTTTGACTTTCGACCAACCAAAGTATATTTTGTTACAACCAAACAACTCAAAAACCTCTTTGGCATTTTCCCCCTCATCAATCATCATACACACAACCGAAGAAATTTCTCAGCATTATTAACTTAAAACAAATTAAAAAAAATTGAAATCCAAAAATGAAACAAGAATCAAATATACAAAGAAGAAAAAAAAAAGTTGAGACCCCAATCAAAAATTAACACTTTGGAAGATCGGACGGTGGAGGTTGCAACTTCTGATTCGGTTGAGGTCCATTCAATACTAACCATGCCATCCTCAGTCCCCAGCTCGTATGGACATCTAGGTGACAGTGCATGAACCAAACCCCTATTCACAAGTTCAACCAGATAAATAAATAAAGAAAAACATTATTGATTAATTATCAAATTACTCATAAGAAATTTTTCTTATGAGGTGAACTGTGTCGACCAGTAATATACCTGGATTATCTGCCAGGAAGCGAATAGCAACCCAACCTCCAGCAGGAACACCAACAGTGTTTCTCTCCATAGGATCGACCAAGTTAAACTTGGCAGGATCTTTATTAGGATTATAGTTGCCGAAACCTTGTCCAACAATAAAGAAATTATATCCATGTAGATGTAGAGGGTGACTTTCTGCACCGAGAATACTAGTATCCTGCATTACTAATTCAACACTTGTATTGAATCGTAACATTAATGTTCTTGTTCCATTGCTCACATTAGTATTATTCGGCGGTGTACCGGTATAATTGAACGGTACAAGTGGGTTCTGAGGAAAATCAACGGTGAAAACGCCATTAGAATTTCCAAAGTAATAGGACTGGAGAAGTGACACAGTAGGCAACTGAAATGATACGTTATTAATGGAAGCAGAGAATTTGGTAGTATTAGTAGGTCCTTGACAGGTTGTGTTTGCAGGGCAAGGGTTAGTTCCAAGTCCTACAGTGAAGAAAAATTTGCTGTCGACAGTTTGTGGTACATTGGCAGGGAATTTGGCATTGGCCAAGCTTCGGAATTTGGCGGTGAAATTTGCAACAAAACCTGTAGCGTTGATCGCAGGGAGAGTAGGCTTAAATAAGGGAAGCCCATTTGATGAGGTCTTTAATGGGTGCTTGTATTCAAGGATACCGGCGCTGGTGGTGTTGTCAATGGTTCCTTGGCCGGTAAAATAAGGCCTAGCCGCCATTAAATAGGTTGCATTGGGGAAAGCAGGCTTGGTTTTGAAAAGAACGTTTGTGGTTTGGCCTGGAGAAATGAGAAGCGTTTCAGTGTCGAATGGCTTGGTGTAAATGGCATCTCCTTCAACGACGGTTAAAGTGTGGTTGGCAATGCTGAAGAAAAGCTCGTCGTTAAGTGCAGCGTTGATTATTCGAAGAAGGTAGGTTTTTCCAGGCTTTACCTTCAGCTTGAATGTATCTGCATAAGTATAAAGATATTTATTTTTATTATTTTTTAATTTCATGGGAAGACCATATTAAATCGTTAAAATTCCTTTGATCGCAAAATGCCATTCATTCTTCTAGAACAAATTGACTACTACAGTATTGGGACAATTCTGGTTGTACTATGTTTCTGATTCTTCAATCATACTTTTTCCTTCTCTTCCACCTCTTACCAGAAAAAACAAAAAATAAAAAAAAATGTCACCTAATTAAATGTTTCTTGTTTAACATTTTAATTTTTTTTTATACGCGATTGGAATAGTAAAAATTATTTAATTTGCATGCAATGCAAGCCTATTGAAAATGCTAAATTTTCATTGATAAATTCAATAATAAATAGTGAGCAAGTGAGTGAAATATATATATTTACCATTAGAAGAACAATTGTATAAAGGCCCTGGTAGGCCATTGATGGTGTAAGCATCAGAAACATTTGGACCAGCACCAGTCTGAAGAGCCTGTGCAATTACAGCCTCTGGATCTACATTAAACCACTCTCCTGTATAATTAATAGCAAATCCATTACATTAATTTATTTACATGTAAAATTAATTAAGACAACTAATAAATTTGAAAGATTTTAAAACGAAAAATGTCTGATAGCTCAAATTGATCGGTCAAGTTTAATTTAATTTGACAACTTAATTACCAAAGATGATGGGAATTTCCTTGTGAGGTTTCTGGAAAGGGTAAGATTCATTCCTTCTTGGGAGAATAATAATGGGTCCATAAACCGAAGATCTTAGCCAAGAAAAGTGAGCATGCCATAAGAGAGTTCCTCTCTGCCCAGTAATGGTAAAATTGTAAGTGTAAGACTGGCCAGTTTGAATAGGACACTGTGTTACATAAGCCGGTCCATCTGCCCAACCGGTTGTAAGCTGCCTTATTCCATGCCTTAGGGGGAAAAAAAATTATTGTCACTACTAAATATTTGTATTATATTATAATGTAAAAGGTTTTTTTTTTTTTGAGAAAAATAATGTAATGTAAGAGATTATCGAATGATCTTAATAATGTAAAAGGTTAAGATCATTTAAAAGAAATTAAAATGAAATGCAGAAATTAAAGCCATAGTTGCTTAATAGATTAATAATTAATACGTACCAGTGGATGGTAATATTGTATGAAACATGATTAATAACCTTCACAATAACTCGATCACCTTCCCTTGCAATCAAGCGAGGCCCTGGGAACTTGCCATTTACAGTGACAACACTTCTTGTATGGCATAATCTTGTAATGGTTTGGTTCACAATCTTCAATTATAATAAAGAGATAATTAGTTAAGATATTAATCTATATATAGTAATATATATAAGAGGAATTAAATGTAAATAAATAAACTAATGTTACGTGAGCAATAAGTAACAGTTACATTGAAGGTGTAATGCCTTGTTATGCCTAAAGAGAAGTTAGGCAATAGTGACAAAATGCAAAAACCAAAGGCAAGAGTTGCCATTGAATTAGCAAATGAGGAACGGTTAGAAATACCCATTACTCTCTATCGATAGATCACTCTCTTTTAATAGTATATATCTCTCTCTGTTTGGTGTATAGAGAAGAGAAATGAATAAGAAGGGAATTGAATGTGAAGAATATTTTGATAGGAAGTGAGCCTTTTAATAAGCCCCCCGAGAGATTAGGTGAGAAGATTAATTACCATATGTACAACTCAAGGAAACACTTAATTTGAACTTAATACCAATTTCCACATTCGATGGTTCAGATTGGTCACATTGTATCCTTGTGTTTGCTTATATTGGTTGAGCTTAATTTTAGAGTGTTCATTAAGTAAGAAATTTAATTTTCTTAAATTTTGATTACTAGAATGACCTTAGCTTATTGGATCGTTCTATGTATGCCACGAAGTAAAATATATTACAACAAATTTACAATTTACAAAAATCTCTTCATATTTTGTTGTATAATATAAGATATTGATAGACTTGTGCTTTTCACCAAACTATTTGTTTTATCAACATTACAAATTTCAATTTCTTTTTATTCAAACAAGTGTTTGAGATTTAACTTAAAACAAAGTTCTTCCAGAAAGAAAAAGAAAAAAAAAATCACAACTCATGGATATAACAAAACGCACCGTTTTGGCTAACAAGTCACATTAATTTCCACCGCCTAAGTCAAAAATTTCGAGTCCAATATATCCCATGCATGTACGTACGAATTTGCTCGTCTTCATGAATTATTTAATTACAATGTTAATAAACATTACTCGAAATAAATCTTAGATCACATTCACCAGACAACCTAGAAGGTGAAATTTGGTTAGTACTAATCTCTCTCTGAGTCATCGATCAAACACTTGATAAACGATTAAGCATAGGATTTGAAACCGATGCTATACTTAATTATACAACCATCAATCAGAATGAAGCCAATTAAGTAATTAATTAATCAATACGTAGATGCATGTGACTAAAAATACCAGCTTTTTGATGGAGAATTTGCAGGTTCGCCCATCACTGTAATTAATCGATCATGTCCATCGATGCACTTTGATTCATTTACTGCTATTTTTTCCTAAAAACATTAATTAAGAAGGTAATTTTTTCGATTTTCTTATC
>CANYLF012634376.1:0-12242 GCA_948193215.1 Bocquillonia castaneifolia
CATATTTGCAGGAATTCCTGGATTAACTACCCATGATCTTCAACGTCAATTTCCCTCCAACCTGGATTTGGACTTCTGCCTCCCTCATCTTGGATTTCCTGGTCTTTCTTATTTAAACCCACCAAGTAACTCTTCATTGGGTTTTCTAGGTATCCATCCTCCAAAGCCCAGCTTTGCATAATTCATCTTTTGGGCTTTGTCATCTCATGGACTTGAGCCTAAAAATATAATTTGGTACCAACAATTGCCACCCTTGCATGCATTTGTTTAATCAAACAATTGCAGGCAATTATGGTTTGTAATTAATTCGCTAAAGGAGCTCTAAACATTATCAGTCAATTTATCTGAAACTATGTCAAATCCAAAGAATTTAATTTTTGAAGAGACATAATTTCAAGATAATATTGCTTTTACTGCTGACTTAATCGATCAAGAAGATGAAACGGAATCGACATTGGCAGTCATTCCTTTATCCACCACTGTTACCTTAAAACCCAGTACATTGGATTTCGCCCAATTTGGTTTATCTTCAACAATTAATCCCAATCCTCTTCAACTTCCATCTCCTTCTATAACAAATCCCTTCCGACTTTTTAGCTGCAAAAACCCTTTCAAAATCTAAAGCTCGATAGTCCATACGGACTCTATTTCTTCGGATACACCACCTCTAGGAATTCCTTCTAGAATTCCAGCCTCAATAAATACCAACTCCTCCTTTCCAAATCTTCCTCACCATTTGGAACATCTGGGTATTGAAACTCTCTTCAACTCTATCGGTTTAAGCTCTTCCCCTTCTCTCACTTTTGAGGAATCTCTATTCCTCAACTCCGACGAACTTATACCTCCATTGCCTTTGAAGGACCACTTTCCTCGACCTTCTATACCTTCTGGGGCTTCTATATCTTTCTTGAAGTGGCAGTCTTCCTCTCTCTCAACTTTAGATCCAACCTCTAACACTAACTCACTATCACTAGGTAAGTTGTGGTTTTTTCTATTGACCATGGGTTTCCCTACTGATTTTATTTTTAGCTATTTTAAGGACTTTCAACCACTTTTTGTCATTATTATCTCACTTTTAACTGATTACCTAGAATCGGTCCCATTTGCTTTTGAAACTTGTCTTTTGGAACTCCTGCCATTTTGATTTCGTGACCATTTATTTTATATTATTACTGTTATATATATTTTTAGGCTTAATGGTGGAATCCTCAAATGCTTCTCAAGCCACAATCTCGGCCTCACCATTATCCATAATTCCTCCTCCTGAAACACATCCTTGTGCTCCTGAAGATGATGATGGTTTGGATGTAATCTGCTCACCTTTACTTTCTCTTTCTAGTCTTTCTCCCTTAAAAGAAAAACTCTTCCCTTTTTATCTTACTTCGGATTTTCTGAAACTTCCAGGGAGTTAGACTTGCTGTTATTAGTGGCTTAAGAGCTGATCCTTTACCTGCTTACATGTCTCCAAGGTAATCTTCATTTATTTCCTGTGTATTAATTTGAACACCTCTATATTCTTATATTCTTTTATTTCTTCAGGTATTCTGATCATCGAATAGAATTCTCTGACCCACCAGGGAGACATCTGGTCCTTGGAAAACCTTTAACATCTGACTCTGATTGGCCTTCCTCTTTGCCTCTGTATGGTCCGAAATCCATACATAATTACGCTATTGATCATGCTTTGGCTGACATGAAAAATACAAGCACTATTAAGCCTTGGCCGAAACATAGTGATGTTTGGAATCGCTGGGTAGCACGTTTACGGCCTTCCTGTCTTTCATTCTGGCATAGAATTAGAGTAGAGGATTTAATCTTAATTTTTGAGAATCACATCTCTTTTCAACCCAATCTTCTTACTGCTGCTCTCAAATTCTAGAGTTCCTCGAGCAACACCTTTATATTTCCTATTGGCCATTTATCTTTCTCCTTGAAAGATGTTTTTAATTTGACTGGATTACCTGTTCTTGGTGAAGATGTAATGGCTTTGATTGATAAAGAGCGGGTATTGGCTTGCCCTGTGGTTGCTAATGAGTGCACCTCCCACTACCCCATTATCAACAAGTTTGCTAATCTGAGTGACTCTATTGCAGTCACTACTGATGAACAGGTTAAGTTTCTTTGGGTACTTATATGTAAGTTTATTCTTACTCCTGCAAATAGCAAGCCTAGTATGGAGTTCCTACCCCTTTGCCGAGCATTGGTTGGAGGTGAGTTCTTTGCTCTAGGCACAATCTTTTTGGGATTTCTTTACTATCGCTTGGAGAAGGATATGTCAAACTCCCCCTTGGAGTATTTTGGGATTTACACTTGGTTTGTCTAGCTTTGGCTTCTAGCTTACTTCCCTGAATTGTGAAGTAACTAAGTCGAAGAAAGACCCACTTTGGGTTCCCGTTGGCCAGTCTTCGTTGTGATAAATCTAGTGAGGAAATGTTTACTTTCTTTTTAAACTGTCAACATCGAGATATGTCCCAACTAAATATCTACAATCCAATTATAGATAAACCTTCTTGGGTAAACATCTTTCCTGATTATCTCCTTCCTGATGTATATTGCAATCTTTTGTTGGCTTATACACGTCCCAGGTTGCTTATTGTTGGGGGTGATTCCGCTTTTAGTCCATTAAAGAGTAGTACTCTTCTCACTTTCATGGCCTATACTCCTTATTTATTTGGTAAACAGCTCAATTTTCACCAGGTTATTCCCCCTCGCATAGCTTCAATTGATGCTCCACCTGATTAAAGTTTGGAAAAGGTTTCCAAGTCTGACCTTGTCAAATTCGTGGAGCACTACAGATTCATGGGTTGTTTTATCTTTGAAACTCCTCCTTCTGACATTGATTCTTTTGACCACTGGTGGTCTGCCATCTTTAAGGTTGTTTTGCCTCGTACCCCGGAAGAGTTAATCTTAGGTATGACTGAATTCCATATCTATTTTATTAAATTTTTTATACCTTGGAATTCCTTTAGCTTTTATCTTCTTTGTTTTAGATTTCAAGAATTCTTTGGACTCAAAGGCTGGTGGCAAGAAGAAACTTCAGAGCACTACCACTTCTTCCAAAGAGACTACTATTACTGGCAAAAAATGGTCAGCCAGTGCCCAGCCTAAAGTCCCTTTGGTAAATAAAAGAACCAAGGCTTCTGTGACTCCACCTATGTCAGTCAGCGCTGTTAGGCATTCCACTCGTTTGAAGCAGAAACAACCCACCGTTGGGGATGATGCGGTTATCAATCTTCTCAAAACTGAAACTCACCCTGCTAGTGCCGATGTTGAAGAGATCCATAATTCTCAAGAGCTCGAGGATTCTTCTCATCACGAACCTTTTTCAGGTTCTGACTTGTCTCATTTTGCAATCCTTAACTCGCCATTCCTTTCTCTTTTCCTTATATATACATATTTTTACCTTGCAGGAGTGAATGAAGAAGAGGTTTCCAATGGAGGCAAGTCTCCAATTATTTCCACTGGTAATTACTTTTACTAAATACCTTCTACTTTTCCTTCTTTTTTTTTTTTTACATCAGGAATCTCCTTCTCGGTAATCTTCTCAATCAAGAGAGGAATTGGGTAGCTGATAAACTCAGAGTGTTTCTTGAACAAATCCTTAAGGCAATGCTCTTCAAGGTACTCAAGTTGATCCTCCTTAAGGAAAAGAGTAATCTTGGTACCTTTGCCAAGGCTCCCACTAGAGGTATCTCTAGTAACAGTAAAACACCCACCGGCCTAAAACTCCTAAAAATACTGCTCACAATCATTGTGCTTGGTTGTCACAATAACTTTTTCAGCAACCAAATAAGCCGAATAGAAACCAACACCGAATGGTCCAATCATGCTACCATTAGCACCGGCAGCCAATATCTCCATAAACTCTTTAGTTCTAGACCTAGCAATGGTACTGAGATTATTCACCAAATCAGCCTTGGTCATGTCGATACCACTACCGATTATGGACAGAGTGTTTTTAGTTTTGTCAAGAACAATGTGAATAAAGAGCTCAGGCAGACCATTGAGCTTGCTCTTGTTAGTCAAGCTCTCAAATATGATTTTATCCAGTGTATCAGAGGCATTGCTAATAAGTTCACGAAGAAAGATCTCTTTGTTGGAGTAGAAAGTGTTGAAGATTGAACTCAACAACTGATTGATTTCAACTTGGAATGCAAATGTTTCAGTATCTGCCATTTTTTACAAAGATGAAGCTTAATTTTTCTTAATTCGTTCCTTTTTCAGGAATTCCGAAAGAAACTGTTGATCCTCCTTCTACTGCGCAATCATCTAAGGTAATTGAATTATCATAAGCTTTTACCATCATTATTTATATGGGTTCCAACCATTTTTTCTTTGTGCAGGATTCCTTGAAGTGGCTTTCTACTCTGACAACCACTGTCTTTGATTCTGAACTGGAATTCCTACGGGGCTCTCCAACTGAGTCTTTAGAATCCGAGCCTCCTGTTGATCCATAAATTGTGACTAAGGTCCTTGATTCATTGAAGGAGCTGGCTCGGAATGAACTCGTCTCTTTACTTCCCTGGCAGAGAACTTCCTTTATCGCTCAATTGGGGCAATTAAGTCAATGGCAACCTTCTCCTGACCTTGAAGGTCTTTGTACCGAGATAGAAGAAGTCTTTACCTTATCTGATGACACCAACTTGTCTTTTACAACTTCTTCATCGACTATCGGCAAGATCACCAAAAAGAAGAATGCTTATGAGGTGGAGAAAGCCAAATATGCGGAGTCCCTTAACCAATTAAAGGACTTGAAGAATCAGAGAGATGAGCTTGACACTGAAATTGCCAAGTATGAACAGATTATCTTGGAGCTCTGTTCTAAACAGGAAGATATTGATGCCAAGGGTATGGAGTTGCTGCCCTCTCATGAAGCGGCAACCAACGGCTGCAATATGTTGAAACAAGAACTCCTGGATTCTAAATCAGAGATTGTGACAGCTAAAGAAGCGCTTAGTTCTGCCAAGAAAAATCAAATGGCTTGTCTGGATACTTGGGATAAGATTAGGAAGAAATTGGAAGGAATGTAATTTCTTACTTCTACCTTATTTTGTGCGTAGACGGCCTGTAGTTTCAGCCTATTAGAACAATCCTTCTCTTTTGTTTAGCACTCTGAACTCTTGAATAACATTTAGGTAATAATTTTTTATTTTATATCAAAGCCTACTTTTCTTATGGATTTCTTGGCAACTAACAGTTTATTCCTCCATTAACCATAATTACCCAAATTTAAACATTACCACAACCAAGTAATTTAATGGCTTCCTTAGTCACCACCATTAATCCGTAATTGATAATTTTGAGTGGAGTTCCATTCCTTTTCTTCTACTTAGCCTTGAATTTATATTATTAGGAGATTGGCCAAGTATCCATGAACATAAAATCTTTTTGCAATTGTCTCTTTACAAGATTAACTTATTAGGAGTTTTATTTTCCTTGACTCTTTATATCGGAGTTCTTGATAAGAACTATTATGGTCTTGGAATACCATCATCTTAAGAATTACAGAATGGCCCACTTGGCCTACTCTTTTATTGATTCTTAAACTAGTAATGGCTCAAATATTTACAACTATTTACATTTATCACTTTTGTGTACTTTAATCAGCTCAAAATGAAAAACAAATACAAAAGTGATTTTGAATGGCTTTTCGGCCATTCACATTTCTAAGCCATAGAATTCCCACAAAGTAGGAAAATACCTTTTCAGGTACTTTCCATTGATAAACCTCCTATGTGGTTCTCCTTCGATGCTAGATAACTAGTATACATTCCCCTCTAACACCTTATGCACCTTGTAAGGACCCTCCCACTTGGGAGACCATTTTCCAAGAGCTTTGTCCTTTGTTCCTGGAGGTAAAATTACTTTCCATACTAACTCGACTTCCTAGAACGTTTTAGCTTTCACTTTCTTATTATAAGACTGGGTCATCTTCTTTTTCTGAACTACCAAGTTATTGAGAGCTTGTAGTCTTTCTTCCTCTACATTCTCCAATTTTGGAAGCATGGAAAAAGAGTATTCCTCTGGAGAAAAACCATTCTGCTGCGTTACTCTCAGTGAAGGGATGATTACTTCCATAGGCAAAACTGCATCATGCCCAAATGTTAAGGCATATAGGGTTGTTCCAGTAGCGGTCCTCTTAGAAGTCCTATATGCCCATAGAGTTTCAGACAAAACATTATGCCAATTTCTTGGATTTTCCTCCAACATCTTCTCTAAGATATTAATTATCACCTTGTTAGAAGCTTTTGCTTGTCCATTTGCTTGGGCATAATGTGGAGTAGATGTGAGTAATTTGATCCCATAGTTCTCTGCAAAGGTTTGGATCTCCTGGCCAGTGAACATTGTCCCTTGATCAGTTGTAATTGTCTGAGGAATTTCAAACATATGGATGATTTCTTTCCTAATGAACTCCATTACATCAACCTGTTCTACTTTAATCATAGGAGCTGTAATCACCCATTTAGTAAAATAGTATGTAGCTACTAGAATAAAGCTATGTCCTTTTGAAGAAGGAGGATATATCTTACCAATCAAATCCATGGCCTAACCTCTGAACTGCCACGGCTTAATCACTGAAAGCAGTTCAGAAGCAGGAACTCTTTGGATCTGTCCGTGCTTCTAGCACTCCTTGCAGCCCTTTGTATAATCCATGCAATCTTTCATTATGGATGGCCAATACTGGCTATGCCTTTTGATAAGCCATCTCATTTTTCTGCCAGACTGATGAGCTCCACAGACCCCTTCATGGACTTGCTTCATTACTTCCATGGCTTCCCTGAACTCCAAACATCTCAGTAGAAGGTCGTCTTCAGTCTTTCTATATAGCTCCCCGTCAAACATAGCATAATGTGTAGCCTGCATCTTAGTTCTCTCAGGAACTTTTGCGGTTGGATTTTCCAAGAATCTCTTAATGTCAGACCTCTAGTCAAGAGCTCCAGATGAATCTATGTTGAAAACTTCCATCGGCATCCCTCTCTCCTTGATGGAAGGGTGTTTCTTTTTCTCTATAGGGGTGAGAGATCTTCTTAGATAATAAACAGCTTGCTCATGGACAGCTTGATTTGATTGAGCTAACAAACACCCAATAGACTCGTTTGCTGTCGAGATGTTAATTTCAGTGGAGCTCCTGACCTGGGAGGAACCAATACTGGGGGAGTGCTCAGGTACTCCTTAATCCTATTAAAGGCTTTCTGATGTTTATCTTCCCAGATAAACTTCTCTTCTTTTCCCAACCTAAGTAGGTCAGAAAATTCCTTTGTCTTCCCTGCCTAATTGGAAATGAATCTCCTTAGATAATTTACCTGGCCTAGGAACCTTTGCAGCTCTGTCTTGTTGGTTAGAGGTCTGGCCTCTCGGATAGCCTGAGTTTTATTCTTGTCAACTTCAACTCCTCTCTGGTGCACTAGGAATCCTAGAAAATTACCTGCTTTCACACCAAAGTCGCATTTTAGGGGATTTAGTTTTAGTTCATGAGCTCTCATCCTCCTTAAGGCTTCCCTTAAGTGTTGGATGTGATCTGATTCTTTCTTTGATTTCACTACCACATCATCATTGTAGACCTCCATTGTCTTTCTAAGGAGATCATGAAAAATGGCATTCATAGCTCTTTGGTATGTAGCTCCTACATTTTTCCAGCCAAACAGTATGACAATCCACTCAAATGTCCCTATGGAGCCAGGACACCTGAAAGCCATTTTTGATATGTCTTCTTTTGCAATAAAAATCTGGTTGTAACCAGAGAAGCAATCCATAAAAGATAACAAAGCATGGTTAGCAGTAGAATCAATTAGTGTATCGGTAATTGGCATAGCATATATATCTTTTGGAGTTGTTAAATTTAAATCCCTAAAGTCTACACATACTCTTAATTTGCCATTCTTTTTAACTACAAGAACAACATTGGCTAACCAATTAGCATATTTGGCAGGCCTAATGAATCCAGGATTTTGTAATTTTTCAATTTCTTCTTTTACCTTTAATTCTACTTCTTTAGACATTCTCCTTGGTGGTTGACAGTATGGTTTGAATTCTGGACTTATTGGAAGTCTGTGTTCTACCAATTTCCTGCTCAACCCCTGTATGTCCGTGTAATCCCATGCAAAACAATCTTTGTTCTCTTTCAACACATCTACCAATTCATTTTTAATCCCCTGGTCTAACTAAGCACTAATAAAAGTTACTTTCGGGTCTTCTGGTGAGCCAAAGTTCAATTCCTCCAGGGGTTCTGCAGTTTGTACTCTGACATCATCAATTTTTAGGGGAGCCATGTTCAGGTCTTCTAAAGTAATCTCTTTTTCATCAGGGAAGCCGTCTTCTTCCTCATAAATCATCTCGGCTTCTTGCACTTAACACTCCTCACTTTCTTTTGTTTTATCAAACACATGCTGCAAAAAGTGTTTTAGTATAGTAGCTGCAGCAGCTGCATAGTCTCTTTGAGGGACTCTAATCATCATAAATCTCGATAATTGGAGCTCTTGACCATGGCCTATTAAAAGGCACTATGGCATTCAATTTCACCAGTGCTTCTGCTTTTTCTCTCAGTTCATCTTTTTGATTTCTGGGAGCACCATTTCGTAACCTCTTCTCTTTTTTCAATTCTCCAATTTTAATCCAGTCGATATGAGGATCATAATATCTGCCCTCTACTGCATCTACTTGGCTATAGAAAGGTTTTGTATCTGCCCATACCACTTCTACTTCATCGTCTTTCCAGAATAAGACGAATTGGTGGAGTGATGAAGGCACATACCAGTTTGAATGGATCCAATCCCTCCCCAGCAAAGCTTGATAACTAGCTGATGAATTAGCTACAAAAAATGCAGATAGTGAGGTTTTACTTCCTACAGTTAGTTCCACAGGTAAAACTCCAATAGTCTTTGTTAGTTCCCCTGTGAAAGCTGATACAGCCACTTCTGAGGTCACGAAGTCCTCTATGGTTTTCCCGAGCTCCTAGAGCATCCTGAAAGGCATAATATTGATGGCAGAACCATTATCTATTAACACATGAGATATAGGTTTACCATTAAAATGAGCCTTAATGTAGAGTGGTTTGATATATCTGGTCATATCTTCGGATTGTTTGGCAAATACCACTCTTTTAGGAACTCCAGGTGCTCCTGCTTGGATGGTTATTTGGCTTTGGACTTCCAACTCTTTCTCTCGACCCACTTGGACTCCCTTTTGTTTGTTTTGAGATTCTGAGACCTCACATTTTGCAAATTCTGCAGGCAAAATCAATGATGTGGTTGCACAAGGAATATAAATTGGTACATCACCTACCATGATTTGCATTTCTTCCTCTTCACAACTGTCTCCCTCTGAACTTGTATAATCAAGAGCCCTTCTATGAAACTTTGACTTTCCTTTTTCGATTGGAATCGTTTGTTCCTGAACATCCAGCATATCAGTATCAGCATTATATTTGGAGGTTCTTTCAGACCTTTTCTCTTTATTTGAACTTTCTTCAGTCAACAAATCATCATCATCATCAACGATCTGGCCTTGATTTTCTTCAGGAGCTCCTTTACCCCAATTGCCTGGAGGTGGTAGAGTTCCTGCATTTTTCTTTGGTGCATCATAATAAGCCCAATAATCATACTTGCCTGATGGTTGTCCTAATAAATCTTTGATCCTCCCATCCTGGTTCTCCTTTTCTTTTCTTCTAATTACGGCCTGATGGCGCTGCAATCTTCTATTCTGAGTAATTGTCAGAGGTTGTGGAAATTTAGGGTGTCTCGAGGTGTGCCAATGATGACTTGCTGGCTTTTCTGGAGGAATGATGAACTGAGGTTGACTCTTTTGAAATCTGGGTTCTCTCAAAGGCATCCTCTTAGGAGCTCCACTTTGGAATGATTCTCTGCTTTTGGGCCAATGCACATCAGCCTGTCTTTTATATTCCACAAAGCTATTGAATCTCCTTGGCTCTAGAAATTTGGTTCTCCTTTGTTCAAATCTTTTTACAGGAACAAAAGAACTTCTATTAGTCTCACCAAACAATGGTTTAGGAACCCATACCTCAGTTTGCTTCTGGTGGTGTTCCTTTTGGCGTTCCACTTCCTTCTTCAAGTCAGCAATCTCCTGATCTTTGATTTTCAATTTTTCTTTAATCTCCAGTAAGATTCTCAGATCATACTCTCCTAACTCAGTCACGTTGGTTGATACAATGGCTGGGAATGGGCCTTCATCAATTAACAAGGCTTCCTTTTTGTCAGGAAACTTTAGGAGCCTTTTGTTAATCCGATCCTAGATAACGTTCTTTAGTGCTCAACAAGCAACTATTGAATGGTTCCACGTATTGTGAAACTTACAGTACTCATTGCCTTTGAGCTCTTCTTTGGAAGGAATTTTGTGATCTGCTAGGAATTTCACCCATTTTTCCTATACTAAATAATCAAAAATCTCCTCAATTTTACTTACATCAAAAGTGTATTATGGAGTTGCGTTAGAAGCCTGAGTTTTCTTCCAAGAGTCAGGAACTCTTTTTACCAAAAGAGGACAAACGCAAGATCCAGAAGCACTAACATCTGCCACTGCTGATTTTATGGCCGCTACATCTTCATAATAAGTCCCCATGGTTGATTTTCTTTTGTGGCTTTCTTCCTTTAGGAGCTCTTCATACTTAGTGACTTTAGCAGCAAGTTCAAAGAAATCTCGGAACTCCATTCCCTGAAATTTCTTCCTCAATTCTATATCCAACCCTCTTTGTGCTAGCTTTACATATTCTGTTTCAGAGAGTAAAATTTTACACTTGCTTCTCATCTTCTTGAAGCGGTTAATGAAAGCATCTACATGTTCTCTAGCACGTTGAGTGATTCTAGATAATTCTGCAATGCTAACCTCTGGCTGACATCTAAAGAATTATGTATGGAAACTACGTTCCATGTCAATACATGTAAAAATAGAATTTCTGAGCAAGGAAGCATACCATGTAAAAGCCTATCCAGTTAGAGAATTTGGGAAAAGCCTCAGCTTCAAGAAATTAAAGTGTTCCTGGCTAGCCATCTCCCCACATTGAACCGTAAACCGAGCCACATGCTCCATAGTTGACTGCCCATCTTCTCCTGAGAACAATGAGAATTCAGGAATTCTACAACCTCTCGGGTATGGATTTTCTTTGTCAATATATTCTGGGTAAGGATTATGAAACTCTGGACGGCCAACTTGATGAAGGCCAGGTCCATAGAGCTCCTGAACAACCTCCCTAACTGTTTCAGGATCAATAGCTGTTCTTACTAGTTGTTGTACAACATTTCTTTGGCCAGGAAATCCATGCCCCCCAGGAGCATGGAACTGATTATTCACCGGGATCTCCTGGTCTCTTCCAAATAATGGATTGAAATTGAAAGAAGGTTGTCTATCTGCCCCTTCCTTATGGGTTGTTTCCCCTATAAGCACCAAAATTGTTAAAACCATAATAATTATTATTATTATTATTATTAGGAAACCCCTCTCTTCTATAAGGAATAATATACCTCTCCTCGGCCTGTTGCACATTGGGCCGAGGAATTCCATTTGTATTTTCTGCTTGAAATGGCAGTTGGACTGGGATTGGAATTACAGGAGGAGTATGTTGCCCTCTGACTCTTCTTGTGCTGCTTGCCTAACCTCTCCTTCTTGGCTGGCACTTTCATTTCTCCCATTTTGGTCCTCTGGACCATATTGTCTTTTAAGCAACTTAATGATAGTCTTCATGCTTTCTTCAAGCCCGGAAACTCTGTTATCGAATTTGGCTCTGGATACTTGAGCCGAATCTGTAAAACTTTTTGCTCCAACTTTCGGTCTAACTCCAGTAAATCCTCCACCAGAATGTGGCTGAACAAGTGGAGACATGTCCTCAAAATTCTCAATAATTTGAGGAACATTTCCTTCTGGTCCTGCTATTGCAGAAACACTTTCAGCATCGTGAAACGCCATGGGATCTTTATCTCTTTTATTTCTCAGCATGACCTGTCCCACTAGGCGTGCCAAAGATTGTTTCCCCAAAGAAATCTGAGCCTGGTGCTCCTTGAGATCTCCTTTGATAAACAAGTAAAGGGCGTGCCAAGGAAGGTAATTCCCAATTTGAATACCTGACTTCTATCAAGAAAATGTAGGTTTGGATTCACTTGACAGTATCCCAATTGCCTAAAAACTTAGTAAGATTGAAATTCGAATGCAAGAGATTGAGGAAAGCAAGAAAAGTTTACTTCTATTGAAAACACAACGTTGTAATTGAAGTTCTGGAATTCAATGACAAATTG
>CANYLF012635580.1:0-11799 GCA_948193215.1 Bocquillonia castaneifolia
TGTTTGTTAATAATAGAAACTGACTTTTCATAAATGTATAATGCATGTAAAATGTAGGATTTTTCTTTGTTTTATTGCTTTGATATAATTGCCATAGAGGAAATGAAGGTTAGAATAATTCTAGAAGTGGCTAGTAAGAATCACACCCTAAGAATGCAATAGTCCGATCACAGAATCTCTAGGGTCAATGTGTCTTTACATTCTTAGGGGAATCGAGACGCACACCATGTAAGATATTCTTGATGCCGGTTCAGGTGGCGACTCACTATTAGCTCCATCATGCTAAACTCACAGTGCCGTAGTCGTCAATCAGGCTAGGACTACTGAGGAAACCCCTCTTTGTCTACATGTATACATATAGTTTTTTTTATAATTGAATTATTCATTATTTAGAGGCCAAGGTGGCCTAAAAAATACAAAGAATTAAGGAAATGTAAGGAATAAATCTGGACATCGCAGTATTTCATTTGCTGTATAAACAATCTCTCGATATCTACATTTAACCAAGAGAAAAGCAAAATAAATTCCTCGATACAATAAGTCTCCTAAGTCAGAGGTATGCTCAAAAATCATCATGTTCATGTGTTTCCATAACTCCCATGTCAATAGCATCTAGAGAGTTGTACAGAACGCACGTTGATTCTTTCAAAACCAAATGGTAGTCCACTGATAAAAGAATTCTCTTGTTGAAGCTGGGAGAACAAAATTAATTCCGCACCATCTAAAGAGCTGATGCCAAATAGAGGAAGTAACTTTGCAATGAACTAGAAGATGATCTTGACTTTCAATTTCCTCACAAAAAGCACATCTAGCTATATGAGAAGGAAGGAGATGGCGTTGTAGCATAAACAATCTAGTGGGAAGGTTTCCATGCAAAGCCATCCAGGTGGTAAACTTTGCTTTGGGCAGAGCACATGAATGCTAATAATGATTGAAGTAGGCTATGTAAATGGCGCCTGCATGAAGAGCTGCAGCTGGTTGTACCCATGCTGAATAATTTTTGGTAAAAGCATTACATGAATACAGACCCGAGGTGTTGAGTTTCCAGTGAATCTCATCCTCTATATTAGGTTTAAGAACAACCGAAACTAGAGAAGATCGCAACTGCTGAAGAGTTTCCTGGCCAAAGATATGAAGACGTTGAGACCATAATGGTTGTCTATCAGTCCAGTGAAGTTCAGGCAGTACCTCTACTAAAGAAATAGCATTGTGCGATGATAATTCCCAAGGCGAGGGAAGGTAATAGCTAGAGTAACACCTTCAAACCAGCAATCAGTCAACAAGTTGATGTTTCTCCCATTACCCACTGTGGAATTTACATTTGAAAGAAAAAAAATTCCATGAAGATTCTGCAAGCATACACAGGGATTTAATGCCTCTCTAAACATAAGAGAGATGTAGGGAGTTAGCATCTCTTAAGTCTGACCATGAAGATAAACCTGACACCTCCTTCATTATTGAATTCGAAAGAGAAGATGGCTCTCCTTTTCTTAAATGCCAGACCCATTTACAAAGCAAACTTGTATTCCTAGTGGATAAAGGGGTAATATCGAGCCCCCCTTGTCCAAGGTAGAAGACACAACTTCCAAGACACTTTGTATAAACCTCTACCAAAAGCATCACCCTTCCACAAAAATTATTTCATATAACTCTCCAATTTCTACAATACAAATGAAGACATTTTAAATATAGACAACAAATAAATAGGGAGGCTGGAGAGTACCGATTTTGCAAGAGTGAGTCAACCTACGTAGGAAATGAATAGCCCTTCCACAATGATAATTTTTTTGAGAACTTGACAATAAGGGGATCCCAATTACTAATGCATATGGACTTTAGGGACAACATCATACCAAGGTAGGTGATCAGCAAGGATTCTGATTTACAATTTATCATAGAAGCACATTTTGAAGCAAAAGCAAGATCCACTGCAATACCAATAAGAGACCTTTTGGTGAAGTTTATTTTGAAACTTTAAATGAGCTCAAAACACCAAAGAATATGTTTAAAAGATAGCAAATTATCATGGTCAATAGGGCGAAAGCAAAGAGTATCATCGGCGGATTGAAGTAAAGAAACCTGCACTTGTGAAGACAGATTAATTCCTTTATGTTGACCAAGGGAAATGGTTTATCTATTATACGCTTTAAACCTTCAACAACAATCACGAAGAGGAATAGGGAGAGGGGATCCCCCCCTGCTTCACCCCTCTAGTGATAGAAATGGGTTCCAAAGCTGTACCATTAACGATAAATGAAGTTGATGAACCTTGCCAGTAGTTAAGAAGCCAATGAATCCATTTCTAATCAATGCCCATATTTTGCATTACCTTCCTAAGATATGTCCAGGATACAGTATCAAAGGCCTTATGAAAGTCCAATTTAAGTAGAAAAGAGGACCTCTTATTCTTATACAGAAAATGAACAAGCTCTCTAGTCAAGAACCCATATTCATGTATATTCCTACTCTTTATAAAAGCAAATTGTGAGTCTAGAATTATAGAAATAATAGCCCTGCGGAGTCTAAAGAACAGCACCTTAGTCAACATCTTGTAAATACCATGTATAAAAGAAGTAGGCCTATAACTCCTCATAGAGGAGGAACTGGGAATTTTAGGATGAGCACAAAATATGAGCATTTTAAAGTTTTTGAAAGCTTAACTGTGATAAAGAATTCATGAAAAAATCTCAGAATTTCTTCTTGTAGAAATTCCTAAGCCTGATGGTAGAAAAAGAAATTGAAACGACCAGGGCTAGGAGCCTTGTTACCTTCGTAAGACTTTACTGCAGCATGTGTTTCTTCCAACGAAAAAGCTTCAGTCAACGTCTTATTTTCATGTTCTTGAAGAGTGTTAGAACTAAGAGCAGATAAGTCATAAGGAACCTCAAGAGAAGTTCAAAATAACTCTCAATAGAATCTAATAATTACTTTTAAAATGAGAATTGGGTCTTTATACGTCCCATAATCATCTTTTATAACCGTCACACGATTATTTCTAAAGTGAGAAGAGGCAACCTTGTGAAAGAAGGAGGTATTCAGATCACCTAGTAAAGTCCACTTGAGTCTCGATTTCTGATGCCAGACTGCCTCCTTTTGATTTATTTTCTGAAAAAGCAAGGACTTTAAGTTATCGATCTCATAACGGACCTCATCAAAGAAAGGACGAGGCACCAAAGATTCCAAAACAGGAATTTCAGATTCCAGATTTTGAATAGATTTATCTACATCCCCAAATACTAATGAGTTCCAGTATTTGATATTATTTCGAAGGAGCTTCAACTTCTTAGTAAGGGAAGGGTCAAGGTTATTCAGAGAGATATCACGCCATTCTTGAGAAATAAATGGCAGAAAATGATGATCATCCCACCAGATATTAAGAGAATTCAAAAGTCATTTGCCCCAAGCTGTATTGATCAAAGCCTTAAATAAGAGAGGGAAGTGATCTGAGAGTACTGTTTCCACTAAAGCAAGTGATTGAAATGGCCATAAGGAGCTAAGATTTTTGGACACCAGCATCCTGTCTATCCTTGAGTGACACAAAGAGTTTTGCCAAGTATATGGATTCTCGTAAAGTGGGAGGTCTATGAGCTCTACAAAATTCATAAAACTAAAAAAATCATCAATTGATGTCGTATGGCAGTCACTTGATTTTTTTGTCAGAGAAAGTACCTCGTTAAAGTCCCCACAGATCATAATAGAATCATAAACAATAAAAAGAGAGAGGAATTCACACCAAAGTAATGCTCTATCTTGAGCCAAATTAGGACCATCGATGAGAAGTACATAAAATGAGAAATCAGAAGTAGCAATTTTAAAAAGCATACAACTCGGGTTACATTTAACAAGAGAGCAGTCAATAAGGGCTGAGTTCCAAGTAATCAAAAGACCTCCGAAAGCTCTAGTAGAAGAGGAGAAGAAAAAAATCAAAATCTTGATATAACCAATATTTTCGAATATCAAATTGAACAAGTAGTTCTTTTTTTGTTATCTCAACCAAAGCAAGCAAAGAAATCTCATGTTTAGAGATAACATTCCTGATGAAAATTTTTTTGCGGGGTTTGAGACCCCTCCACGACAGTTCCAACATATATAACAGATTAAAAATCATAGATAATAGAAACTCTATATACACAAAAAAATCTGGGACTCAAGATGATCCAATTAGTCCTTCGATTCTTTTAATGACCTCATCTTTATGATTTTCTAGAAATAAATGGATATCACACCCCATCTTCCATGTTTCAGAGATCTTTATTGAAGGTACTGCATAATCAGTAGGAGGTATGGCCGAGTCTGAGAACGATAATTCTGGAGGAGCGGCATTGCTATTTGTTCAAATTGGGGAAGGCACTGCTATTGCATTCTTATGCTCAATGGTACGCCTTTATGAATTAACGTAACAAAAAGTCCTTCTCCAGTATGATTAGGTGCTTCAAGAATATTTACTACTCTACCAATGGGAGGAATTTCCACTCTGAGACTGTCCTTAGATGAAAGAGACTCTTGGAAAGGGTTTGGGAAAATAGGAATAAGAGGGGGGGGGGGGGGTTAAAATCTTCATTATCAGATGATTCCACTTCATCATCTGTTGCTGCTGTTGATTTTTCAGAGTTAGAGGTATCATTAGTAGAGAAATTAAACTAAATAGGAAGGTGACATTCTTAAATGTGCAGAGGGAATATCTCTTGAACTAGTTGTAAAAGAGCATAAAGCAGGAATGATTGATGCTAAAGGAACTGATACCAAACAGGTAATCACATCCATCTGGTCACACTTAGAAAATTCCTCATTAAAAGTTACAAACCTTCCTAAATTCTCTATAAGAGATAAAATCATATCATCATTCCAGAGCTTTAGCAGAAGGCTGCGAATTTGAATCCAAGACAGCTTATCAGTTGTAATGCTTGATGTGTCAAATTGCAAGATTTCTTTGACCACGTCATTGACATTGCATTTGGAGCCCAAGATAAAGGTGTGTAGATCATGCTCTGTATGAAAATAAACCAGAATTCTATTTCCCCCAAGTATTGACATTTGCTGAAAGACAAAACCTCTTTCTGAGAACAGAGTCTAGAAGTCAAGGAGTTTGGAAATGTCACGAAGGACGATAATACAAGATCTAAGGTACCAGGAAGGCTTGGGAATCTTGCCATCAAACTTAAAACATGGAACAGCAATCGCAGGCTCCTTTCTAACAACAACAGTATATGTTCAATTGTCTTTGGTAGTGGTCTTAGAGTGTTGTCGTGGAGGGGGTTGTTGAGGTTTATTTAGAAGTTTTGGTTGTTGCTCAGGTGATGTTCTTTGTTGATACGGGATGAAAGGTCTGTCAGGATATCGAGCTGGGAATGCTTGTAGACGAGTAGTGCCAATCACAATGGAATTGATCTTTCTGATAACATTAAGAATGCTCAGATCCTAATGAATATGAATGAAACCAAAGTGTAGATTCTTTGCATTCGTCCATGCAACCAACATCACAATTCCATAGATCTCGTATTGAAAAATTGCATGCTGCACATTAAAAAGCTTCCAATCAGAGGGATAGCCCTCAAAGTAAACTACTGATTTTGAGGTGGGTTGGTCATGGTAATTTGATCGATGATGATGAGGGTTAGTGTTTAGGTTGGGGCTATCTGATCAGTGATAATGAGGGTTAAAGTTTAGGTTGGGAATATCTGATCTTTAATGATGAAGGTTAGTGTTCAGGTTGTGGCTCGGGTTCTTGAGTAGGGGAAGGAGAGGTTGAGAGGACATTTTTACCAACTATATAATATACATATAGTTATATAATTATTAAATATATAATTAGTAATTAATAACTAAAATTAATTAATAATTAAATAAATATATTTTTTATTAATTATATATAATTACTAATCAATATAATTATATAATTATTAATTGTATATAATTAGTAACGATTAATTATGCATAATTATTAATTACATAATAATTAATAAATATATTTTTATTAATTATATAATTAGCAATAAATATAATTATATAATTATTAGTTAATATATAAGTAGTAGTTAATAACTATATAATTAGTAAATACTAATTATATATAATTAATAATTATATAATAATTAATAAATATATTTTTATTAATCATGTATAATTAGTAATTAATAACTAAATTTAATTAATAATTATAAATATATTTTTCTTACTTATACATAATTAATGATTAATATAATTATATAATGATTAATTATATAATTAGTAATTAATAACTATATTTAATAAAATTTATCAAATAAACTATATTTAATAAATGAATACATAATAATTAATAAATATATTTTTTATGAATTATGTATAATTAGAATTTAATTTAATTAATATAGTTATATAATTAATACAATTATATAATTAGTAATTAATAATTAACTATATTTAATTTGTGATTAAATAATTATTAATAAATATATTTTTGTTAATTATATATGAATAGTGATTAATATAATTATATAATTTTTAATTATGTATAATTAATAATTACATGATAATTAATAAATATATATTTTTATTCATAATATCTAGTTAATAATTAATAACTATATTTAATTACTAATTATATAATAATTAATAAATATATTTTTGTTAATTGTATATAATTAGTGATTAATATAGTTATTTACTTATTAATTATATATAATTAATAATTAATAGCTATGTGTAATTTTTAATTGCATATATAATTCCTAATTATGTTTTTATTTATTAATAATATTTATAATTAATAATCATATGATTTTATATATAAATATAGAATTCATAATTAATGAGTATATATACTTATGTAATTACTAATTAAATATGTAATTACTATTACTAATTATTTTTTTAATTAAATATAATTAGTAGTAATTATATCTTTTTTAATTATGTATATAATTAATAATTACATAATATTTTTATAAATAAAAGTTGATTAGATGTATATACTTAATTGTAAATAAGTATCTTATTAATATGATATTAATCATATATACAATAATATTAATTATTAATTTTTTTTGTTAAGTATAATTTTATGTTTATATAATAAATATATTTTGATATAACATATAACAGATATTATTAATAGCATAAAGGGAAGGCAGATTGAATGAACTACAAAGTTAAACGTGCTCATCCTAAAGCACTCTAAGGATGGGTGACCTACTGGAAGTGAGGTAATATGGCAAAATTGTACTTAAAATTCGATTTCCAGCAAGTACAGAACCTAATTTTCGGAAGGCAATTAGATTTCCAGTAAACCTGAAAACTAGACTGAACATCACCAGTATAAGAGCTTCGGATGAATTCTGAAAGGAAAGAGTGTGCAGTAAAAAACCTTAACTTGTGCAACTTCCAAACTAAAGTGTCTTCCCTTTCCTGCAAAAGAACCGAACTGACACAACCCTGTAGATCTACAACAGCTTCCTGAATACTCAGATGGGGCCTCCTCTTCCATGCAGGACAACCCACGCAAGGCAGGACGGTTCAGTACTTGAGAGACCGTAGTTGCTTTGTTCATTACTAAAGCAAACAACTCTGGGTACCTTGAATAGAGACTTAAGCCTTGATGCCAACCATCAGTCCAAAACAAAATTCTATTACCTCTTCCCAATGAAAAAGCCACATTATTCACAAAAAAATTCCACAAATCATCATAAAGCAACACAGGCCGAAGCAATACTCGCCAAATAGGAGACAACTCAGAAGACTTCCTATTTGCAAGGACATCCCAAGAAGTGATATCACCAATATCCACACAAATAGAAGACCAGATGCTTGAACTAAAGTTATCTTGAATACGCCATATCCATTGATAAAGCAAACTAGCATTTTTCAGACGAAGAGGACACAAGTTTAGACCACCCAGCTCATAGGGCAGACAAACACTACTCCAAGAAACCTTAGAGAATGAGTGACCTTTTGGGTCTCCTTTCCATAAGAAATTCCTCATAAATAATTCTAACTTATTAATCATTGACACAGGCATCTTGAAAAGTGACATTAAATACACAGGCAAACTAGCAAGAACAGATATCACTAAAACCAATCTCCCAGCACAGGTGATGGATTGTCTCCTAATCCTCCTGGGCTGGCTGTGATTCACCAGCAAGTCTTCTCCCTGCACAGTCAAAAGAGAGCCTCAGAGGTGGGGTGGGATCCCCTTGAACCCTCCGATGCCTAAGTCAGTCCAATGCTAAGGTGAAGTATGTAGAGTTTGCAAGAGATCAATTCCCTGGTCTGGAGGGTCCTGTTCAGCTTATATAGCAGTGAGGGTGGGGGGAACCCTGGCATGCCTCGTCTTCCCATTCTGCCCTTAGGCTGAGCGTGCTGGGCCTGCTAAGGCCCAAAACGATGGTGGACCATCAATAGGATAAGCAAGAACCTTTCCACAAAGCTAAGTTAGAAGAAAACTTATAGATTAGAGAGTCCCAGTCATTTAGAGATAGCTTCTTGTAAGATAAAGGGACTCTAAGATATGTGACTGGCAAAGAAGAGACTTTGTAGTGAATAAGAGAAGCACAGTGTTTAGTAAAGGAATCCTGAATCCCGATACCTATCAATGATTTCTTAGAAAAATTAATGCGAAGACCAAAAACCACCTCATAACAATGAAGAAGTCGAACAAAATTGAAAACTTCTATCTCATCACTTGGAAGGAAACATAATGTGTTATCAGCACACTGCAATAAAGAGATAGGGGTTGAGTCATCATTTACTCGAAACCCTATCAACTGATTTTGAGAAACTGCTCTATCAATCATCTTCTTTAACCTTTCTATAGCTAGGACAAAGAGGAAAGGAGAACTTGGATCTCCCTACTTTACACCTTTCTGAAGGAAGATAGGCTTAGTAGGAGATCCATTTACAAGGATAGAAGTAAAGGATCCATTCTTGCAAGAAGTCATCCATTTCCTCCATACTGTTTAAAATCCCATCTCAATCATGACAACATCCAGATAGCTCTAAGAGATGTTATCAAAGGCCTTATGAAAGTCAAGCTTCAGAAGAAAAGTTGGCCTTTTAGCTAAGTGAACAAAGTGAGAGATTTCTGAAGCCACAAATGAGCATTTGTGAATATTCCTGCCTTTCACAAATGCAAACTATGAATCAGATATAAGCTGAGGAAGCACACTTCTGAGTCTAAAGGAGATGAGCTTTGAAAGGATCTTATAAACTCCATGAATCGAGCTAATATTCCTAAAATCTTTCAAGGAGGAAGAACCTAAAATCTTTGGAACTAGGACTGTAAAAGAGGACTTTAAATCATTCGGGAGAACTCCACACTCATGAAAGCTGCTGAGAACTTACATTATCATTCGGAAGAACTCCACACTCATGAAAGCTGCTGAGAACTTACATTATCTTCTCCTTCAAGAAAGGCCAAGCTCTCTTTTAAAAGAAAAAATTGAATCCATCTGGTCCTCGTGCGTTATTAACTCCACAAGAAATGACTGACTTCCATACCTCCTCTTCAGAAAATGGAGCAATCAATAAATCATTATCCTTTGATGAAATTGATGAGACCAAAGGAGCTGAGGTCGTCGGGGACATCTGGATTTGCTCTGAACAAAGAAGAATAAACACATAGATTACCTCATTGATCTTGACAGGGTTTACATGAACACCTATGTCATCCTCCACTTAAGTGATTATGTTATTCCTAAAGTAGGAGGATGCCACTTTATGAAAGAAGGTAGAATTATGATCTCCAGGCAAAGTCCACTTTAACCTTGATTTCTGATGCCATATAGATTTCTTGTGTTTCTTTTTACTATAAAGCTCGACTTTAATTTAGTAAACTCACCTATGTCTCTGGGCTCCATAGGCCGAGCCACTTGTGAAATACCAAGAGGGGGGGTGAATTGGTGTGGAATTAAAAATTTTAGAGAGAATGGAGATGATGTAGAATGAACACACAAGGATTTTATAGTGGTTCAGACTCAACTTGTCCTACATCCACTCTCCCAAAGATCTCTTTGGGGTTCCATTAACCAGAATAGTGTTACAAGGGATTTCAAGGCTATCCCAAACCTTTACAATGAGTTTTACCCAAGGCTCACTCACAAACCCTAGTGTTTCTAAGAGGCTAACACCAAACCTTTACAATGAGTTTTACAAATAGCTAACTCACAACTAACCCTAGTGTTTCCCAACTCACAAGGAATTGACACTAGTACAATGGATAACTAATTCACTCAACCTAAGCAACAAATGCTCTAGAGTTCTAGCTACCCAAAACCAAACAAAAACTAATTACAAATTATTGAGAAAAAATTTACAAGAGTTTGGCTATCAAAGAATTAATGTTCCTTGTTGAAGAACATTTATGAAGGGTATTTATAGCCAAAATACCCAAAACTAGCTATTAGAAATAACCCCAAGGGTGTCTCTAACGTCTAGTTACTTTTGCATTAAATGCACTGAAATCTGTCAAATCACGGGCGCGATCTTCCCAACGGCTAGTTTTTTTAGGATCTTCTTTGAATGTCGTGGGGGCGACTTCTTCTATCGCGGGCGCGAGATGACCATGCAGAGGATGCCTTTGAAAATGTCCTTCTGTTTGATTAAATCGCGGGTGCGATTTTGCTTGTCGTGGGTGCCACCTAAGTATGCCTTTGAAAGTGGCCTTCTATCTCATCAAATCGCGGGTGTGATTCGAGAGGTCGCAGGCGATATTGAAGCAAACAGATTCACCAAAAGTCTTGGATGCGATATGCATGTCGCGGGCGTGATTTGTCCCACATCACGGGGGCGATCCTACTATTGCGGGCACGATTTAATGCCACGGATGTGATACCCTTGGTCCTGGGTGCGATTTATAAGAATCATCCAAAACTAGCTTGGTAGTTAACCTACACAGTTAGAAACTTTGTTAGACAAAGATAAAAGGGTTGTTAAACTCAAAATAAGATGGATTGATGCCACTAAGGCCAACAATCTCCCTCTTTTTGAGTTTGACAACCAAAATATTTTCTAAGTTCAAAAACTTAAAAACAAAGGAGTTAAGTGTGTGATTTGATGGAATTGCTCCTCCTCAACTTGTGCAAGGTTTTGAAAAACATTAAACATGGAGATTAAAACAAGGAGATTTCTCCCTTTTGTCAACTCAAAAGCACAATATAAAAACAAAGATAGGAGGAACAATAATAGAAAGAGATAGAAAATTCATTAAACATAAAATTTCATTCATTAAATAAGAATGAATGAATAAAAGGAAGTATAAGAAAGATAGCTAATATGCAAAAGATAAAATATGAGAACGCATGGATGAAATGCAATGGACAAAGGACACTAAGGCCAAGTCTAGAAGTCATCATGATCACAAGGATCCATCCCAAGCTTGGTATGAATGGCTTTAAGGTCTTGATGGAGAGAGGCTAAGTCTTCATCTTGATCATCCAAGTGGACTTCTATCTTCTTGTTGAATGCCTTGTGGGCATCAAGCTTGTCCTCTATCCTCTTGAGAGAGGCTAGAATGTCCATGAGAGGGGATGGAGAGGTGGGCTCTTGTCTCATATCCCTAATTTCAATAGGGGGAATAGGAATAAGCTCTCCATGGGGGATTCCTTCCCCTTTTCTCTCTTGATCCAGCCCTAGACCCCTCTTCTCTTGCTGTTAAGAACCTCCAAGAATAGAACCACGAACCCTAAGATTATGAACCCGTGTATTACTAACTTGAAAACCCAAGAACAAATTGATGTCAAACCCAAGAATCGCTTAGATCAGATTGTAGAGATTTATTGATCAAAGAATTAGAACCTAAAGAAAACTAAGTTCTTAAAACCCTAA
>CANYLF012635966.1:0-16397 GCA_948193215.1 Bocquillonia castaneifolia
GAATTAAAAAGCTTAGGGCAAGTTCAAGAATTCTCCTTATTTTACTCCTCAAACTATTATAAATAATATAATATTCTTCTTAAAATTTGTGAATAATCTACTTTTTACTCACTATTCAAATAAATAATTAATTTATTTACCTAAAAATACACAATTTTTCTAGGATAGGAATAGTTGCTCCCTCTCAAAGGCAATTCACCTCTAATTTTTCTCAAAAATAAGTAACCGGCACAATTTTCAAGATAAAATATAAAAAAAAACTAGTATTTCACTCTCAGAAATTTAAGAACCCCATCTAAGAGGCTCTTGAACTTGCCCTTAAATGGGTTTCTTTATTTTATCTTTAGGGTGTTTAAATGGTTCAATATAAGAAGTGAACTTTCCTTTAGGCCAAGCCATGATCAGGAAATATGGATTTCATATGCATGTGTCTTTTTGATTTTGATGTTTTCTTCTACGGACAACTGTTGTTTTGCATGTTTCTTTATCTTTATTTTCATTCTTGACTACTTTGAGAATCCATGGTTAAAATACATTGTT
Organism: Bocquillonia castaneifolia; assembly: GCA_948193215.1. Lineage (NCBI taxonomy): Eukaryota > Viridiplantae > Streptophyta > Magnoliopsida > Malpighiales > Euphorbiaceae > Bocquillonia > Bocquillonia castaneifolia. The sequence goes on from CANYLF012635966.1 coordinate 541, forward strand.
TACTCTTATTTATTAAGCATGTGCTAGCCATTTTAAAACAAATGAAATCTCTTTTTCTATTTTTTAATTCTTATTATTTTTTTGTTTAATCTATATGCCAAGGTAGTCTTGGTTCATCACCACTCCCTCTTAAAGTGGAGATCTTGAGTTCAAGTTTTCATGAGAACTATGGGTCTTAATTATTAGTTAAGAAATCTGTTTTTTCTCAAGCTCCTTAAACTGTAAATTTTGAATTAAGATCTTCCTGTTTATTTCAGTCCTAATTCTTCTACTTATCCTACTGCATAATTCGAGTAGAAAACCCAATTCCAATCAAGGGAAAGAGGAGAACACTCTGATGGTAAATAAAATATATGACAAAGTCCAAGAAGAAAAGGTATACTTCTAATGTCATAGGTCTAAACAACAAATTCATTTATTCTGTTTGTGACTTGAAAATTTTTTTTTGTTTCAATGAGCTAGGCACAGTAATAAACTGTTAAAAAAATTATAAGCATGTCAAAAAAATATGGACAACAATTGTCTTTGTTTATTGCAATCCCTCTTGGCTGTCTTATTCAATGTTTACAGTGTTTGCTTATCACCATTGATGTCAACACAAACAATGAGAAGTTGAGCAACTGGACATGTTTACTGATACCATTATTTATCTTCACTTTCTAAATATCTTCTAATATATTTTTTTCATAGTCCATATGTTTATTTCTGAAAGGTTCTTAATGATTTTCTTATGTGGCTTAGGAATATGCTGAACTTCTAGGAGGAATTCATGATTGCAGTTAAGCAGAAGTATGGAGAGAGAGTCCCTGTACAAGTTGTCAACTACAAGTCTACTTTTGAGTTGGTTTATGATTTTTGAGAACATAAATCTGATCTTTGAGCTACATAATTCCCTTTTCAGTTTGAAGATTTTGCAAATTACAATGCTTTTGAGGTACTCACAAAAAACAACTCAAGCCATCTTGTTTTTTAATTATGATATACAGGTAAAATACTATAAAACGTTGTTTCTTTTATCAGGAATATTCAATGAATTTTTTTCATTTTCAAATCCTCTCATTCACTTCTTTTCTTTCTTTTCATATCATCTTAACATGAATGATGTTGCGGATTAATGAAAAAGTGGCTCACACTTTAGTAGTTCAGTTGCTTATTTTGGAGATTAAAGACAAGGTGTTGGGGATTAAAGACAAGTGCAGGCAGTCCTCCATGTCAATGTTTTAGTGCCTAGTTTTATTATTTTTTTAGTAGCATGTAATTACATTTATTAATAAATCAGAATGATCATTTTTAATTATAAATGAGAAAAAAAACTATTTTTTTCTTTAAATATAAAACTTGCCGACACTATCATGAAAGTGTCCCAAAATTACTTAAATTACGATGCTTTTTAGCATCGCCATGTGCAGATTTAACGACTCAAAGTGGTTAAGGGTCGGTATATCTATGCTATTTAAAGTTAGGTGAAAGTTAAAAGTTGGCGACGCAAAAATAAAAGCGTCATTAATAAGACACCCTGCCTACGCAAAGAAAGCGTACCCATATTTATACTTAGCAACGCTTCACTGAAAAGTGTCGTTAAATGAGATTTACCTACGCCAGTCTAAAGTGTCATGTATATGGGCTCAACGGTGATTTTAGCAATGCAACTGGGGATGCTTATTTTTGCGTAGGTAAACATTTGCCGACGCTAAAAAGCGTCGCTAAATCACTTTTTAAAGTGTCTCTAGGAGCTGTTTTTTTTTTGTAATGTTATTTCTCTTCTAAATGCATCATTAGTTGCCCTCTTTATTTCGTAACTTTATGAATTAATCGATGTTAAATGATATATTCTCCCTTTGTTCTAAAATAATAGGTACAGTTTAAAAATGTTTAATTTTATTAATTAACCTATGATAAATTTATTATAATATTTTTAGTACGTATTAAGTAAGTATTAAACATTACGTATCATTTGCTAGCGTCTGTTAATAAATATGTAAAGTGATAAGGGATACAATGAAAAGGTGAGTAATTTATGATGCATTAAAAGTAGAAATAATGAGAAACAAGCCTGTTAGTATATTGAAACAGAAGGAGTAATATTTTAATACTCACACTGTCCCATAATAATTGTCTAATTTTAAAAACACAATATTTAATAAAGTTGGTTTGTGGATAATAAATAACATGAATTTTCCAAAAATACCCCTATGAAATAATTAATGAGTGTGAGTTGTTATTTCAAGTACAACTAAATTTATTAATTAGAGGGTAATGTAGACAATTTATATAAAACTATCTTCTTGAAATCCCAAATGGACTACAATTTGAGGACAATAAAAACCTCGGATGGACTAGTATTCACTAAGGATATAGTAAATTAATCAAACATAAAATTATGTGAAATTAATTACAAAGTCTATTTCTCCCTCCATTCCTTTTATTTGTCGTTTAGGGTTTCTAAACACATACCGAGAAAACTAATAATTAGTCCACTTTTTAGTATTAGATTACAATATTACCTTTGACTAAAAACTCTTTGATAAAGTAAAATTTATAGCGATAAAATTGAAAAAATGGAATTTAAAAGCGTGTTAGAACAAGTAAGAAAGACAAATATTTTGAAACAAAATTTTCTTCTTAGAATATCAAATATTTGAGAATGGATGGAGTATTTTTAGGGCTGAGCACAGGTAAAATTGGAGATTTGAAAATCTCTAGACCCGAACCAAAACTCGGAGATTTAAAAATTTCAATCTCCAAAACCGAACTGGAAAAAGAAATCTCAGTCCATAATTGGACCAACATTTCGATCCGGTCCAGTTCGGAGATCAGTTTTACCCCAAATTTTAAAATTTAAAATTGGAGTTAAATTTATATGCCACTAATTAAGATAAGCCCATATTATAGTAATCTTAAACTACTAAGAAGTTGAAGAAGGAGTGCCTTCTTTTATAATGAATCCTCCCACCTCCTCTTTCAACTTATAAGCAATGTGGGTGAAAGTTGTATATTACTTTCTTCTTATTTCATGTAGCTAACTTTGTTGATTTGTATTTTTCAATTGACAAATCTATTTTATACATATATGAACTATAATTGAACAAATCTATTTTATACATATATGAACTATAATTGAAAAACTTATCTTACATATTTTAATTTTAATATAATGGTTTGTAATTTTTTTATTATAATTTTAATGTTAATTTACTTATATTACTTAATTCATTATTATTTGTTTCAGTGTCTTTAAAGTTTAATTTTACTCTCAATTTAGAAATTTATTGCATACACTTAACGTATTATTATAAAGCACATGTCACATATTATTGTTGTAATCTAATAGTTTTTTTTTTTTGAAATAGTCTAATAATTTACTATATTTACTTTTATAATTTGATCAAAAAAATATTTACTTTCATAATTAAAATTTTAATACACTTAAATTTAATTATTAGATGGAAAATTAATACATATAAGTGTTTCACTTATAACTTGATGAGTAAATTTTGATTTTTTAATTTATTCTTAATATTAATGAATTGAACTTATTTTTTCATTTGTTTTTAATATTATTTTTTATCATTAATTAAATAAGAGAATATATCGACCAAACAATTATAATAGCTTTACTTTTAAATTTTTTCATCAAATCAGACATTAGATCAAAATATTTAAAACATATATTTTTATATAAATATTTTAGTAATGTATAAATAAGTGATTTTTTAGAAACAAATAAGTGATTTTAGTTGTGTTCATAAAATAAATATAATAACTTTTACTTAGTAATTCAATTTCATGAAATTTAATAAATGTAATTTCAAAAGGTTATTTGAAAATATATAAATAATGATCATTAATAGTTTATTAATTCAAATGCAATAATATTTAAGAAATTATTATAATATAATTAATAAATATATCGATTTTTTATTAGAACTTATTAATATAATTTTATTTTTTATGTTATTTAATTTATTAATTTTTATTACAATTTTATCATTTTATATACAATTAAGTTATATATATATACACATACATATATGTATTTATATATTTGGATGTTTGTGTGTGTGTGTATTCGGTTCTATCTTCGGTATTTTGATTCGGTACAATACGGTTCGGTTCGGTTCGGTTTTCGGTATGGTTATTTGAAAATATCCAGAACCATGCTAAATAAATTTTCGATACGGTTCGGTTCGGATAAAATCAAACGGTTAATGGGGATTTTCGATTTTAGATAATTCCTGTTTGGAATTCTCATGAATCCGTGCTCAACTCTAAGTATTTTTCTAAGGGAGCAGAAGATACATTAATGGTTCTAGGGTGGTTTCTTATGCATTGCAAGGCCACCAATATACACCTTTGCAGATTGGCTTTCCAAAACAGGCTTTCTCATAATGGGTCTGAGCATTTCTTTTCAATTTTTCACAGGGAGTCAGGCCCCTTCCTTTCCTTTCTTCAAAGACCCCAACCACATAGGCTGATTTAGGGACAATTACCACATTATAAATTCTTTTTTTGGGTCCACTTATGGGCTTACATTGATTACGAACTCTAGCTTTATCTTCATTTTAACTTTCTTTTAGAAATTAATGAATGTTTTATTAATTTTTTTCTCATGGTGAATGTTTTATTAATTATCCTTCCTTACCTATCAGAAGAATGATTAAATTTGTACAAAAATATTGGACCAAATCAGGAAGGATCTCCGAGGGTCAATTTGACAAAGAGATGAGAAAAAGAAAATAAAGTCCCCTTACTATTTATTTATTTTCCTTTAGAAATGTAGTTATCCATGCCAATAATTGAAGAACTTATGCTGAGTATAATATGGCTAAAGATGTGCGTCCATCAAACAGCAAAAGATGGCCCTGCTGCCAGGGGCGGACCCTGGACTTCAAAGGGCTAAAATTAGAGGTGAGAATTCAGTTTTTGTTTTGGTTCGGTTTAAATTTTTCTCATCATTTAAACCAAACCGAATTAAATAAGGAATATTTGGTTTTTATTTCGGTTCGGTTTAAATTTTTATAAAAGAGAATTTTTTTTAATCATTTTCATAAAGTGTGTGATTATATCTAAAAGGATAGTTAATTTGGAACGGAGAGAGTAATTATGAGTAAAAAATTAATAAAATAAGGATTAATATGGATTTAAGATGTATATAAAAAATAGATTAAAAGGTAAATTAAAAGTGGAAAGTTGTAAAAAATTATAATTAAAATTTTGAGAAATATAAATGAAAGAGAAATGAAATTAGACATAGTAAAATTAGAAAAGAAAATTAATTTGAAAGGCCAAAGTAAAAAAAGAGTGTGAGAAAAATATTTTATATGGATATTGAAATGAATAAAAATAATTTGAGAGAGGTTAAAGTTCAAAATCATAGACAAATAAACCCTAAAATTTTTTTTCGCATGTGCTAAAATGTAAAAAAAAAAGTTTGAGGGCCAAGATCCCTCACCATTCATGTGGCTCCGTCCTGGCTACTGCTGCGTGACTGTAATAAATTTCCCATTTTGTAATATTTTTATTTTTTAGAACCGACTTTTGGTTTATGACCCAAGCAAAAAGAATCAATAATCTTATTAAAACCCCTCCCATTATAAAATTAACCATCGAGATTCTATAAAAAAAGGTCAAATTTATATCACTGTATAAAGTTCTAATCCTATATTATTTGTCGTTATGGTCATCAATTCATCAGGAAAAGAACAAACAGAAAAAAAAAAAAGAAGAAGAAGAAATACAAGGCCAAAATGAAAGTTCCCAAAATTTCAAATAATTTATAGGCATTACGCTTTTGTGATGAAATTAATAAGTAGAAGAAGAAGAATTTCCCATAATAATAATATGGATAAAGAGTCAAATAGGCCCCTTTATCACATGATCATTTAAGGTTAAATTGAACTTTTGAATAAAATAGACTCATAATTTCTATTTTAAGACTAAATATATTGAATTTTTTACTTTAGAACAAATAAATTCAATTTATATCTTAATTGCACATGTAACTTTATGGGTCTATTTGGCTAAAAAAAAAAATAGATATATTTGACCCAAAAATATAAAAATTTAATCTATTTGACCCTACATTTGACATATTTAGCTCTAAAATAAAAGTTGTGAGTATATTTAGCTCAAAAATTGAATTTGAATTTAAATGTCCCTATGACACAAGTTCAAGGACCTATTTGATCCTTTGTCCATAATACTACACGAGGCTATACAATATTTGTTTTGAACTTTCGATAAAAGAAAAAAAAAACACAAGGCTATATTTTTATCAATGAAAAGAGTACCGGCACCCGCAAACAAAAGAAGAAGTCGGATCGGATCCGAGTAAAATAAAAAGACCCGAAATTTCCTAGAGCAGTAACCAACTACCAGTCAGAGATCATCACTCCTCGAAATTACCATCTTCAACGACTGGTAGTCCTTTTTAACACTACAACTACTAACGTCAACATTAGCATCACATCTCTATGCACCGTTGATATTAAATTCAAATCCTCCTTTTCTCTCTAATTTACGCAAATGCCATCCGATTCGAGCTCCGGCTTGTCTTCATCTTCCGGCGACGATTCCAATTCTACCCCTAAGCCTCTCGAGAACCAATTCGAATCCGTTACTATTCAAGTACCATCATCATCTTCATCTTCTAACATCAATAATACTCAAAACGACGCCGTTGAAGTTGAAGTAAATGGATCGATCGGTAATAACGACGGAGAAAATAACGTTCAAATTTCAAAAGAGGAGCAAGTATTAATTATGAGAAGGATCAACTCTGAAGTAGAAGTGGACGTTCCGTCGAGCCCTAGCAGCAGTGGATACGTCGGTGAGAGAGGTAGCACTAGCGCCTCAACTGAAGAAGATGACGACGATAACGAAATTCAAGAAATTACAAACGGCAACGGTGATTTCAACGTCGTTTTGGACTCTCATCAACAACAAGAACCCTCTTCTTCCTCCTGGACTCCTGGTAAACGACACGTCGATGAGGTACTTTTATATTTTGTTTAAATTACTATTGTTATTGTTATTATTAGGCGTCCTATGTGTTGTCAATGATAAATGAAGTGCAGGATGAGGGCTCTATAACATGGAGGAAAAGGAAGAAGCATTTCTTTATACTGAGTCATTCAGGGAAACCCATATATTCCAGGTTTGTTTGTTTTTTATTCTATTGAAAACAGCAAAATTCAGCTTATTTTTATTGCCTTTTTTATTTTGTTTTTGTCTGTTTAGTGATTTCATTATTGTATTGTGTGTGTGTTTAATGTTAATTAGATACGGTGATGAGCATAAGCTAGCTGGATTTTCTGCTACATTGCAAGCCATTATTTCATTTGTGGAGAATGGGTATGTTCATTTAAGATAATAAAATTTTCTCATTTAATTACTTTTCGAGAGTTTCTAATTCCAATTGTGTTATGTAAAAGTTAATGTAGTTTCTGTTTTTTCTAGAGGGGATCGCGTCAAATTGGTAAAGGCAGGAAAGCACCAGGTTTGCTTGTTCTCTAGGTTTTGGTAATTTAACTTAGAATACCACGCTCCTAGTTACCAAATGATGTTAACTTTTTGTTTGTTTTAGGTAGTCTTTCTTGTGAAAGGACCAATCTACTTGGTTTGCATCAGCTGCACAGAAGAACCATATGAATCGTTGAGGGGGCAACTAGAGCTTATCTATGGTCAGGTATCCATCGATCCCCTGACCCCTTCTTTTGGTGATCTAAAGTCTCTCTCTCTCTCTCTCTATATATATATATATATATATGGTTGCATCTTTTCTTATGTTTTTTATTGTGACCTGGGATGCAGATGATACTAATTCTAACAAAGTCGGTAAATAGATGTTTTGAGAAGAATCCGAAGTTTGATATGACACCTTTGCTTGGAGGAACAGATGTGGTCTTTTCATCTCTCATACATTCATTTAGTTGGTTTGTTCTCTGCCCCCCCATTTCACATGCCTACTTTTGCTTGATTTCAGTTTTTTTGTTATGTAGACTATATAATTTTAATGAGCTTTTGAAGAAAAAGGAAATGATGATAATGATGAGTAATAGATCCCATGGAATTTTCCGTACTGATTTACTGATAAAGATCTTTTTTGCATCAAAATAAAATAAGACTAAGAAAATCTTTGTACTGTACTACAATGTCTATTTAAATATAGGAATCTAGAAGATACTAAATGTGGAGATAAAATAGAAACCTGATAGCAAGATCTGCATAGTTTCTCATGTAAGTGGCATGGTATGACTAATGTATAAAATTGCCATGCGTAAAGTCATAGTTATACGTTTATGTTTTACATATGATAATGTCAAATGAATACAAATCTGCAGCCTCAACTGAACTGTCTCAGGAAGTCAGTATGTTCAAAGTACAAGAGATTGTTTCACTTCCACTCATGTGTACTGTTTGTGGTTGTGCTAGCTTTCTTGAGCTCATACAAATTCTTCCTTCTCACATTAGCAAGTTGAAATGCTGAAGTTGCATAGTACATGTTTCATTTACCTTAGGGTTTTTACTTTTCTATAGTCGTGAGTAAGTTGCATAATGGAACTTTGACGTATATCTTCCCACATTCTAAATCAGATGATAGTGAGGGTATTTGCTGCTGCTTCTTTTTTTTTTTTTTTGTCAGGAATCCAGCCACATTTCTCCATGCATACACTTGTCTTCCCTTAGCTTATGCAACAAGGCAGGCTGCAGGTGCTATATTGCAAGATGTTGCTGATTCCGGTGTACTCTTTGCAATACTAATGTGCAAACACAAGGTTATACACACCTTTTTTTTCTTCTTTGTTGTTTGTCTGTCCATATGCTTTGCAATGCCTTTATAGTTGCAATTGTTTTCCAGCTTGTATTGCTTATAGTTCTTTATCACTTTAACTCAATTTCAGGTTGTCAGTTTAGTTGGTGCCCAAAAAGCTTCTCTCCATCCTGATGACATGCTGCTGCTTTCTAACTTTATTATGGCATCAGAATCGTTTAGGCAAGTAGAGTTGACTTCAATTTGTTAATAATATGGACATGTTTGATATGCGATATCATGATGAACTGTTTAAAGATATATATTTTACAATGATAAAGTTATGGTATCGGTGAAATCTCAGTGTCTTGATAAATAGCTCTATGTTTAAGAAGCTTCTTTGACATAATCAGCTTATATCTTACAAGAGTTTAGAAAAAAAATTCATTGTTGTGTTCCGCCTTTTGGTGTGATGAAGTGCCCAACTTCTCAAATTTCCTATTCCTTTTTTTTTTTTTTGGTTTTTAATGCATGATATGATTTTTTTTCTCTTCTCATCAGTTGCTTCTTCCTTTTAATAGGCTGCTGACTTTATACGTGATATATGTTTGCGGTTTCAGAACCCCTTTCAGAGTGTGAACTTATACTTTATTTGGGCTTTATGCAGAACGTCCGAATCTTTCTCACCAATTTGCCTGCCAAGATACAATCCCATGGCGTTTCTGTATGCTTATGTCCATTATCTTGATGTGAGTCAGATTTAGTTACATAGTTTTTGTTTTCATGGACTACCAACCAACTTTATATTCTCTTAACGCTTCTGTTATGTTATCATGACAAATTATTTACCTTTAATTATGTTCCATTTCATTTACTTTCAATGGTTTTGTATTCTTGGTTAGAGTGCCATTGGGATTAACATGACGTGCACTCATGTTTGGCAGGGTGATACTTACTTGATGCTCCTTACTACTAGTTCAGATGCCTTTTATCATCTTAAAGATTGCAGGTAAATCCAGTTACGAGTTGGGTCCAGTGTAACTAACTCTTCGTTGAGAGAGGTGCAGAGCAGACAAATGGAGAGAGACTAAAAAAATTCTGTTGCTTGGACTAATTTAGGAAAGAAATTGAGAAATTGCAGTCCCACTCTTGCTTTACCCAAAAGTGGAAAATTTTGAAAATATTCGTCTTTTTATTAGTTATCAGATATGACCTTTTTATAGCGCTCTCTCTCTTTAAATTTTTATCCTAACTTGTCACATAACATGAAAATCAAATAGTTGGTTTTTCTACTGTGCTAAAACCAATATTTTGAATTAATATGTATTGACAATTGTCATACATTGGGTCAAAAGCGTTGCTAACAGAGTAACAGGCATCATATCTGAATGATAGACTAGCATATATAAACAAAACAAAATATGTACTTTAAATCTACACCCAAATAACTTTTTTCCCCATTGGTTTTTGCATATTTTGTGATTATTGAAACATGATTGAAGAAATTAACTTCACATCTCATTGCATAATTGTCATTATTTTCTTTTTCTTTCCTATGATATCTTGGACAATGCTAGCAAATTTTCTAGGGGGCAGCTGTTGGGATGAGATTGCCACTAGTTATGTAATGTCTAACATTATTTTATCACGTTATGTCATTATAAAAATAGAATGCAGTATTGTTTCTATGGATACTTCTAAAATTTCTAGTTTATTGTGAAATAAACACTGTTTTTGACAAATATTACAGGATTCGTATTGAAATGGTTCTTTTAAAGTCCAATGTTCTTAGCGAAGTTCAGAGATCCATGTTAGATGGTGGGATGCGTGTTGAGGATTTGCCTGATGATCCATTGCCTCATTCTGGGACAGCTTCTCCCCATTTAGGACAGCATAGGTTACCAACTGATTCTCCTGAGAGATTCAGGGAATCATATGTTGGCATCGGTGGTCCTGCTGGGCTTTGGCATTTTATATATCGCAGTATTTATATGGACCAGTATGTATCTTCTGAGTTTTCATCACCGATTAACAGTCCACAACAGCAAAAAAGGTAATACTGTTGAATTTTGCTTCCTGTATCAGACATTTTCTTTTCACAATCCTATCATAGATGGTTCTGGCTTTAGTTTCAGTTGAGCGATTAATTTTCTGTTTGCAGATTGTATAGAGCTTACCAGAAACTGTATACTTCCATGCATGATAAGGGAAGCGCACCACACAAAACCCAGTTTAGAAGAGATGAAAATTATGGTAAAACTTTTTTGTTACGTATTCTTTATCTTTGTTTTTTCTCATTCAGACATGAAGTATAGTCCTCAAAATGAACACAGGCTATAAGGTTCTTGATTCTGGTCATTCACCATTGCTGTTTGATATGATGAATCGAGAAAAAAGAATGAAGTGGGAAAATGGGCCCTGCATGATTATTTGTTCATTTGGCAAGGTTGCTATGTAGATAAGTACAGTGTGTGTTAACCGAAAGGTTGATATGTGTTCAAATTGTCCTTTTAATTGAAGATCGACTGAAAGCTGCTCTTATTTGCTTTAGCCTTAGTTGAAGAATGTCTCGGTAGCATGAGACATGACCTTGAAATTTTACTCAATTTACTAGAAGTTGGAAGTAGCTATTACTTAGTGCATTTACTAGAAGGTTTTAGCAAACTCTGAGCCATGACCAGTTTATTTTTATAGGATATTGTGTATTGAATAATTGCTATTTTGCTCAAAGGACCTTTTCTGTGCTTTAAAATTGGTCTGCTTAGTTGTTTTACTAGATGCTTGTTTTACTAGTTGCCTTTATATGATCAATTCAAAAGCTGTCAAGGTGGTTTTCATTTCTATCTTTCTCTTTGTAACAGTTCTACTCTGTTGGGTCACCCCAGATTTTGAACTTTATGCTGCATTTGATCCTCTAGCAGACAAGGTATGGCATTTGCTCATGCATATATATGCTTTACTTTTTTAGAACTCATAAACTGTGGACGTACCTAACTGTTCTCTGGAAAGAAATCAAACTTTAGGCCCATGCATCCAGACAGTGAGCTTAACCTCATCGTCCTAATATAAATCATGATTTACTATCAAGTTATGTCATAAACTTCTGAGATAATTCAGATCCACAATTTTGATCAACCATGAAGAACAAGAGCAGACAATGCAAAAATATTGCCTGAATCTAAACTAAAATCCATTATCCTATATGTACTGCCTTTGCATTTGATTAGAGGTCTCCCTATTTATCAACTTTTTTCCTCGAAATAACTGGACAAGTAATTTTAGCCCTTGGAACAATCAATTATAGTGCATGGTTCTTAGGCATGTTGCGCACATATTATTCCAGGTGGAATGTTGAGCTGTATGTTTCATTTGAATTTTCAGGCTTTGGCAATAAAGACTTGCAACAGGGTTTGCCAATGGGTGAAAGATGTTGAAAATGAGATTTTTTTGTTGGGAGCAAGCCCTTTTTCATGGTGACATCCCACGTGTATACTAGTTTTTTTTTTTCCTTGGTTCTTCTTTCTTGTTATATACATATTCAAAAAAAAAAATCTCACAATTTTTCCCCTCATCACTGTGAAAATGCACATGCTAACAATTTAGTGCCAATTTGGTCTGTTTACCTTCTAAAAGGTAAGGTTTGCTGTAATTTGCATCCTCTTCTGGTCACCCTCAATCGTAAGAGTAATCTGTTAATTATAACAGCAATTTCATGTACTAGTTGATTTTTTTTGCTCCCTAACATAGACAGAACATAACTTCAAGAAAGTAGAGTATGATGGATACCAGGATTTATGCACCTGCATACAAACGAGCCATCAGATTATTATATCATTTGGGTAATGTATTCTTTTCAGTTTTCAGAACCGAAAATGAAATTTTAGTAAGAGTCTATTTTGTGTTGATCATGTAACGGTAACCCACTTTGTATTTCACATCTTCTATGAGATTATTATTATTATTATTATTATTGATGAGATTCTATGAGATTATTTTGTAATGTAAACCCAAACCTTATTCTCATTGGGTTTATAGTAGTGTCTTGGGCCTTCTTTGAAGTAAAGATCTGAACTTCACAGGATTTTACAATGATGATTTTTTAAAAAGAAAAAATTATGAAAAAACTTAAATTTATATTTTTTTTAAGAAATTATGATCTTGCTTGAACTATTTTTTCACCGGTTCGTTTTCCTAAATTGATAATAGTGTAAATTAACAATTTCTATTATTAATAAAAAAATTAACCTATCAATTATATTCTATAGATATATTAAATAATTCTATCTTTTAATAATTAATATAAAATGTTATATGATCTGCGTAGACATTAATTTAAAAAATCACATTCTTTATGAAAAGTATTTTATTTATTTTCAATTAATTTGTGTTTCAAATCGTTATATACATAAATATTTTATGAAAAATTATCAAAAAAAAAAAAAAGAATACAAGTGAGGAGCATGAATTTTTCTTTCATTGACAATGATGATCACGTTCTTGCATGTAATTTTCTCTTGAATTATCGATCACAACTACAAGTCTGCAATCTTCAAATCACTAAATGACGTAGTAGTAGTAGTGGATGAGAGAGTATAGTAGTAGTAGTGGATGAGAGAGTATAGTAGTAGTAGTCGTATAAATTATGAAACATGAAGCCTGAATTGGTAAAAGAAGAAGCAGACGTATTTGAGAATGTTGAACGGCTGGCTCCGTTGCTTTCTGCAATCATTAATATTGGTCCCAGCTGAGGTGATGTCCATATTAGCAACCTCCTTTTTCTTTATTGCTTTACCACATGTCATTCATTGTCCCTCCATTACGTGTCCAAACAATTGTGCCAACTATAGTAATTTTTGTACTCCCACATTTAATTGTTTTTCAAGTTTTGACCCTGAAAATTGAATTATAAAAACTCTAATTAATACCAGCAGGGCATCCCTCATTTCCTTCTTTCTCGCTTGTGAATGTGTATGGTGAACTGTGTCTTTAATTAATTATAGTACAATTTAGACTTATCGAAAAAAATTATGCACAATTTAGACATGTGCAGGTTGGGCCGCTCTTCAGTATATGCCGATTAGAAATTTCATTTCAGCTCTATTTAATTTAGCACAATAATTTCAGTCCCGGTGGAGGAGCCAGAAGATTATGGGAAGGGTTGATTTGAAAGTATGGTTGGAAGGAGAGGAAGGGCTGTCAAAATGATCACGAAACACATAACACAAAAGTTTTACGAGTTAGGATCCAGGTTTTGAGGATTGATGTTATAAATGAGTTGATATACTTGTAATATGAAATAAATGAGTTTAATCGCGGATCATAAAGGGTTAACTTGTGAACCCGTGATTAAACTCATTTATTTCATATATATATATAATATTTTTTTAAATTTTTATTGTTTGAATAATTAATTTAATATTTCTGAAGTTTAACTTTTTTTAAAAAAATTCTATTTAAACTTGTATTATTATTTATGGTTTGCATTTATATATTTATATAAGTTTTATATGTATGTAGATGTTATTAGATTGAGTTTTATTTTATTTTTATATTTCAAATATGTTAAAAGGTTGATAGTATTATTAAATTATAAATAAACAGATTAGATGAGTTTTATTTGCTTAAAGTTAAATTGTTTAAACGGATTATGTTGATTTTAATCTACATATGACTCATTTAACTTAAATGGGTTATATTAATCGTGTTTATTATAACTTAAATACGACTCATCTAATTGAATGATTATGCGTGTCATGTCATATCAATTCATATAAAATTTGTATCGTGTCGTTTCAATACAATTAATAAATGAGTCAAGTTAGGGTTGACCCTAATTATATCATGATACACATATGAAACAACACGAAACTAGCACGTCAACCTATTTAACAATCTTAAAAAGGGTAGATAATATTAGTGAGATGGGAGAGAGACATCAGAAAAAGAGAATGAAGAAAGAATACTTGATATCTTTGAGATTTTTTTTATTGGTCAGAATCGTTGACCACCCTACTTCTCTTTTTAACTCCACAAAATTGTATATGATTTGAAATCTATTTTTAGAAGTAAAGTCTACTTGCTCATTATTTCTAATTTGAATATTATTTGGTAACTTTTGAAAATTGACTAAGCGTATGCATATGGCATGCACAATTTTAAAATTTTTAATGGAAATTTTCTAAATGAATAATGCATAAACAAAGGTAATGTCATTTTGCATGTAAACGGATTACTGGAAAATTTTGTGGCCAAACAGCTATCAACTCGATTAAAGTATAACTAATTCCTTTATCTAGAAAAAACCCTGATTCTAATCAAGCAAAATGAAATTATAACAGCCATCACAAGTTCACAACCACTGATCTATTTCAACAGTCATGTCTGTGATTAAAAAAAAAGGTTATCATCATTAAATTTTGTCCATATTTTTTCTCATTAATCAAAATCTTTTATTCTTTAAAAATTAAGAGAACCCCAATCAACACTAATTTTTTTCTCTAAGTTTTTTTATGAATTATACAATTACTTTTGTTGTCAACCCATTTTAATGATCTAACATGTTACTTATGAATATATTATCTTTGTCTTTAATATTGAACAAGCCAAGAAGGAAGAAAAGAAGAGGGTGAAAACCTCATGTATTCTTGTTTCTCCAATTTCATGGAAAATACCAAATTATATTTGAACGACATAACTTTCCAAACTTGCACATTTATATTTTGCAATTTTCATTTGTGGACCGATGGATATTGGTTTCATATTGTCAAAAGTATAATAAAACTCATTAGGTTTGGTGGCATATTGGGTGATTTATAAATTATAATAATAGTCAAACTTCATCAATTTCGGAGATTAAAAGTTTGTTCCCCACTTACATTGTCCATGATAATGAAGTTTAGGGTTTTATTTATATGGCATAATGACTGTAACAACCTTAACAAATAAAACTTCATTTCCCTCATTTACATGGTCTTCTTAATACTTGGAGGGTAACTTGGTGATTCGGTATCAGTGATAGTCTACTCTTCTGACTAGAACATTATTACCAAACCATCATTTTTATTAAAGTGTGCACTCTGGTGTGGAGGCCACCATTTATAATTCA
>CANYLF012636370.1:0-22679 GCA_948193215.1 Bocquillonia castaneifolia
ATTTAATTGTTGTGTGAAATATAAATAGGTAAATTTAATTATTATGGTATATTCAGTAAGTAAATAATTATTAATACTAATTATGTTGTTTGCTTGTGTGGTTTAGATGATGTGATTATTCTATATTGTGAGAATTTAATAAATTATTGAGTGAAAATGATATTATGACTATGAGATGAAGTAATTGTTTGATTAGTTTGTTTGTATTTGGTTTAATAATGAGTTTGATTATCTAAATGATTGGTTAGAAATTGGTAATTCAAAAGATGAGATTGAAAGTATGATGACTATAGAAAAGTGAAGAAGGGAAAATGAATGATTTATGATTGGGCAACAAGAGGTTGTTCCAAATGAAAAGTTGAGAAATTGAAAAAAAAAGATGTGATCGGGTTACCTTTCCTTTAACCTTTCTTTTAGATATTTTAACTAATTATCAAAATTGATTATGATGTGTTACTATGTGGAATTGGTGGACTTATGAATTGTGAGCTAGATTGAGAAATTGTGATGTGTTGTGAGTTGAATTGATTGTGAATATGATTATATAATGGTGGAAATATGCTTATGAAATGCTATGTGAATTTATGATTTGGGTTTGAAATGGGCATGGATTGACTCGGGGAAAAAGAGTTTTGTGTTTCGGGTAAGCTGAGCCGGTGGGATAGTCGCCTGTTCGAGGGATGGCAAGACTAAGCCGGTGGGATAGTCTCGTCGGTGGCCACCTATTTATATTTGTGAAAGAATGAGAAAAGGATTTGGTGAGGATGAGTTATCCGCTTGGTCTTGTGATTGAATTTGTGTATTTTTGAAAATTTTTGTGTAAATGGTTGAATTGTCGTTATGGTGCGATATTGATTAAATTGAGATTTTATGAATTTGTTGTGATGGTGTTGTGCCTCACATATATGTGAAATTTATGAGAAAGGTGGCTGTGTGCGAATATATTACTTTTCTCATAAGTGGATCATTTATGTGTGGTGATTGATGATAAGATTTTGATAATGTGGTATTGTTGAAATTGTGAATTTGTAAATTGGTGTGAAGTTGAAAGTATTGAGATAATTATGGATAACATTACAGTTGTTATGGCAATGTGTATAATTGATATTGTACTTATTTTTTATCATGACAGTGTGATGAAATTACTATGCTATGAATATTGAGAGTGTCACATTTAATATATCCTTTATAGCATGATAGTTTTAAGGTGACATAATTATTAAGATGATGCAATATGATATTAGATGATTTAAATAAAAATGACGGGTGTAATAAAGATTAGTATTGGATAATTATATGTGATGTGGATTATGATTTATGTTTTAAATTTGTTATATGTTGCAAATTTGTTTACTATACTTAATGTATTTATATGTTGTGATAGATTAATGTATACTGGCATATTATGCCAGTAACAAGAAAGTCTTAGAAAAAGACTTCAAATATTAAGATGGCTATTGTGGACAGAGCGCCCAGGACGCGTCTAATTGACGCTGCCCGTCGGTTGGTGTCCAATAGCAATGGTGACTTACCCACTAGAAGGATTTTTAGATTTTGTGAAAATCGTGGAGTCACCACCCGAATTGCTTCGGGATCGCCTAGTGATTAACAAACAGGTAGATTCCTTTTCGGGAAAATCCCATTTGTCATCACACCAAATGATTTCTAGGTTCGAAATGAATCATCCATACTTGGGGTAATTTCTCATGTAATTAAGTAATAAGGTTATTATCTTCTGACAGAGACAAACAATATAAAGCTGTAAATCACCCAGAAAGTAGAATGCGATGAATGGGCGCACCTAATATTGTTTATAATCAATTTTAGATCTGCATTTAGTCCTTTATAATTAACCCTACTTGA
The DNA here is from genome assembly GCA_948193215.1 of Bocquillonia castaneifolia. Classification (NCBI taxonomy): domain Eukaryota; kingdom Viridiplantae; phylum Streptophyta; class Magnoliopsida; order Malpighiales; family Euphorbiaceae; genus Bocquillonia; species Bocquillonia castaneifolia. The sequence continues at coordinate 1,864 of CANYLF012636370.1, forward strand.
TTAAGTGCGGCTGACTGGATTAAATTAGTTTCTACTTATTTTAGTAATAATTTACCGGGTGGATTATTCCCTTATTTATTTACATACGAAACATCCACAGTTAGTTTCTAACTTATTTTTATTTTTTATTTTTTGTTTGGGGTTAATTTTTGCACATTAATTCATTTTTTTATTTTTTCGGGGTATATGAAAGAAATGATAATAATAAACATCCAACCTTAAATAAAGGAAAGGGGAAATGAATTTCTACCATTTTTATTTACTTATTACCGAATTGATTAACTAAATGTCCGATTAATTATTTAACAAAAAAGATCTAGGTGATTTACATAAAAAATGAAGAAATCTTACCGATCGACTGATCTACCCGGGAGAGGATAAATCGATCGACCTTGAAGCTTCGGTAGTCGATCCACCGCATGTTTTTCGATTTGATTATTGACCTGTTTATTACATGCCTTTTAAATATAATACATGAAAATGATAGATATAATTCTAAAGAACCTATAAATATCCTATCTATGTTAACCCAGCAAGAATTACATTTTTTTAATAAAGTGTTTAAAAAGCTATCTCAAATGTAGCACTGAAATGTCAAGGGCATTTTGGGCATAAATTTGATGAAATTAAACAAAAATCAAAACACAAAAATTAAAGTAGACATCCTGACCTTCATTTTAGGTTCAAGAATTTCTAGATTTGAAGCTCGGACGGCCGAGATATGCCCTTTACAAGTTGGACCAAGATCCTGATCTCTCTTTCGAGCTATGTGGCTTTTGAAGCATCGTAAACATTCTGCCGGACCTTTGAACATCCGGTCGGACCTTTGAACATTCGCCCGAATGATCATATATGAATTTTAGCAAACAGGTGGGACATCCATAGGGATCTGAACGTCAGGTCGGACCTTCATGAACATCCGGCCGGATGTTTGAACGTCCGGCCGAACCTGTAAGTCGTCTTCTCCAAGCTGTTCTCCTTATTTTGCTAAGTTTTATCACAGATACACAGTATATTAGCTATTGATAATTCATACAGACTCCTAAGGATATGTTTTGGATAGTTAAAACAAATTATAACAACAACTAAAAATCCAACAAAAAAGACGTGAAATTTTGAAACGGGTTGCAGGAGCTCCAAACGTGAATGTAAATATTTCTACATCCTCCTGATTTCACACAGAACTCATATATGCAATTAGAATATGAAACAAAATTGGTAAGAAAAATATGTAAAAATTACAGAATATAACAAAAATAATAATGATGAGAAAATGCTTAGTCTTGATGCATGAATGCTCTGTGGATGGTTGGTATCCTATAAATGATTGTTCTGATGTATCATAGAAATTTTTTGAAATGCAAGAATCAAATATCTCTCTATGGTGGAATAATCTTGATGCATGAATGCTCTGTGGATGGTTGGTTGCCCTCAGAATTGAGATTAGTTACCGATTCTGGTAAGAAAATGAGCTGTTGAATTATTCAAAACTAAAGAAAATATTCGGCCAAAGAAACCAGTTAATTTTTCTCTGTTTTTGTGTTTTTTGTCTGACTAAAACCTTGTCCAAAGTCCCCTTTTGCAGCCTCTATCTCATTCTATTTATAGCCATAATGGATTAGGGTTTATTGCAGAAGGAATCTGCCTTTCCTCAGTGGGGTAAGGTGTGACAGATCACCTCCATCACCCTTGTCGAAACGTGTAGACACCCTTATATTGTTTTTAAAAGAAATCTTGAACATCTGGCCAGATGTCAATTTGGGCCTGGTGGTTTTTGGGCTTTAAAACGATTTTCTGGTTTATTTGGGCTGTATTAAAGGTTCGGACAAATATTTAAACATTTTTTCAGACACTTAATTGAGCCAAAAATATATTTTAAAAAAAATATTTAGCACCTTTAAAATAATTTTTATTTTCTTCAGCTCATTTCCATAAGAAAATGGGTAACAAAGTGGTCTAAACTAGACCATATTCATTACTGGGCTCTCATGCAGCTTCCACGTACCTGTATCAAAAAATCAGGTGTCTAGAGCTATATTTATATATATACTTATTTTCTCACTGAACATTAAGCTCATTATATTTTCCTCAATAATCCAGTGTTGTAGGAAAATTAGATAGAAAGAGAAGGGTAGATTTGATAGAACTCCTTGTGGCTAGACTTCAGCGATCATAGGGAAAAGTATTTTTGTTATTATTAATATTATTTTAAATTTTATTTATTAAAGAGTGGTAATCAATTAAATTTTATTATAATATTTTTATATAGAAGTTTATTATATGATAAAGTAAATATTTTCAGTGAGCATATACTAAGTATATGTATAAATGGTTTATAAATGTGAGGCGCTATACAAGCTCAAGAGTATATAGTAGTTTATGTTATGTTAATAGAGTTGATAAACGGAATCATATGTATTTGGCCTAATCATCGAAAGTTGTACACCTATCAAGACCTTTTTTTTTTAATTTTTTTACAGCGTATTATGTTAGATTATTCTAATGAGATCCTATTAACATGTTGTTTTTTTTGAAAGGGGATCCTATTAACATGTTAGTTATATCTTTTTCCCCAAGGAATGGGGGGATGGGTTTACAAAGCAATAATGTTATTCGTATCGCCCTATAATGTATCGTCTTTTTAACAAACTTTCACATCTACGAAATCATCCTTTATGTGCAAATGAAACTTAAGGCTACAATGGTTATTCAATCTACTTGTCATGCATTTCGAGAAAGTGCGCCATCAAATAAGGCATGATTTTGTTTTTTAATTAGATAAATGACAACCAGACATTCAGCTAAAGAATAAGGAATTTTTAGACATAAAACATTCAATTTTTGTGCAATTGAACCATTCCTTTAAATGAAATAATCCATATTACAAAAAAATCAATGGTTTGAAAATTTGAAAAAAATCTTATATAATTATATAAAATTTAACGCACTTAAATAAGTTATTTTTGTTTTTGATGGTGACTTAGAGATTTTATTTATAATATAAAATTTACTTAATTAATTTTATTCGCCGCAACACAAGTTTTCTTTTTGCAACATGAATAATAAAATTTTGAATTTAACAATTGCATAATTTATAAGTTTTAGTGATTTTACCCATGGGGCGTGGTTCAAGTGGTAAAATCACTTGAGCTTGCAGGTTTTACGCCTGGAGGTCGAGAGTTTGATCCTTAAGGCCACGTGAAGAGAGTGTGCTTCCAAATGGAACTCACTCGACCGAGATTATTCGAGGCTTCGGATACTAGGGATGACAACAATTATAAAAAAAGTTTTCGTGATTTTTTTATGTAAAATGAATTGAAAGAATATTTTTTTATTGAGCAATTGATTTATATAAACTATGCAAGAAAATGATTTATTAAAATAATTGTTCAATATTTATAAATGGCAACTAAATGCCTTGTAATAGCAATGCATGATTGCGGTATTTGCACTTGCAGTTGTGATCAGCTCACGAATATTCATTGTTTAGGATCCCCAAGAAACTCGATTATGATTTTTGCAACACATTTGTAGGACTTGTTTTCTATTTATAAATTTGATCCTACACCTTTAGTTACTTAGTTTGGTCATAGGAATGTGTCGTCAAGCTTAAAGTTGAGTTAATCGTGTGTGTGTCTATGTACTAGTTTGAACTGTTAGATTTAATAAATGTTTCGTTATTAACTTATTGATTGTTGAATTTATACAACTGACCACTAGCTTTTAACAACTGACTAATCGCTAAAAATTTATAGGACCACTAAACAAAATAGTCCTAAATGTAAATGCCTATTGATATTTGGTTGCAAAAATAATTAAAACCAAAGTTGGCAATCTTGTTTTATCTCATTCTAGCCTAAAAAACGAAACGAGATACATTTAATAAGTTATTACTTTTTATCTCGACTAAGACAATGCCGAAACTGTCGAAATGATCAAGATGCAAAATTAAAAAATAAGGAATGAAATAAGAAATATTGAATTTTTAGTTCTGGTTGTCGTTGTTTTAAGTGAATTTAAGTTTTCTTATTCTTAAAAATCCTTGAACTTTTATATTAGATAACTTATCATATGTAATTAATATATTTGAATATTATTTGAAAACCCGGTTACTTAGTTTTTAATTTAGTATATCGATTGAAAAATATTCACATTTTAAGAAAATATTAATATGTGCGTTAGTTTTTTTTATAAAGTCCATTAGTTATGTTATACACAATTTGTTATTTATAATCTCATAAAACAAGTTAAGAAAAGAAAAAATAAAGGACAAATAAAACATCTTTCCAACAAAGACACACAAAACAATACACGTAAGGCAGTATAAAATGCGGTAAATTAGTGGCGGTGCAAATGGCAATACTCTTTACAAAACTGGGATTTAACCCATACCAATAGTATTTACTAATATTTTACATTTGTTTTGATCGGTGCACTATCATTCTACGTCATGGTGAATATTAGACTCTTATTTTTTTACACACCCTCCATTGAAAATTCCATATCATTTACAGGTGAATTCTATATAAAATTATTGTATTTGATATGTTATAACAAAAATAATGAATTTAAAGGATATTTTTGTTATAATAAAAATTTAATGCCTTGTATTTTAAAGTTAATTTCTAAAATCTACCAAATTTGATAGAAGTTAATCTAGTTAACATATTTATGAAATTTTAAAAAATTAAAACTCCAAATTTAACGTAAACACAAAAAAATGCAGCATAATTCAATATATTTATAAAATTCGTTTAAAAAAAACACAAATATGCTTTATCAAGTGTTGAGATTGGGTTTGTACTTTGCAAGAAGTTCTGTAAAAAAAAAATAATGTCTCATTAAGGGTAGCTGAATCTCTGTCAAGCCAAATGCATCGGGACATTATATCTATTAATCTTATTACATGAACTGTAACTATTGCCAGTAACAATTATCAACGAAATACAATCTTATTCCAAAAAAAAAAGGCGATTATTCTTTGTAAGAAAAAAAAAATTTTACATTGCTTTCTGGCACATATATAATATATATGGATTGAACTTTTTATATTTGAAATGATAAATTTAAAATATAAACATTTCGAATGACATGTATTCACAGTGTAAACATTTCGAACAACATTTCAAATTTCAGTACTTGACATTTCAGCTTTATTATAAATTGATTTCAAACTTTTATTTATGGCCAAACAAATGATTTATTACAAATACAAATCTATACTTTAATCTTTACATCCATATAGTATTTTTTTTTTATATTTCGAATAATAATAGGAATATATTTCAAAAAATTAATTTGAAAAATAATTGGAACCTCAATGCCATTGTTTGTCAATGGTTGTGCCTTCGATTTAAATTGAATAAAACCGAATTGAAGTAGATTTTTTTATGATTTCTAAAATTTAGATAGAATTGAAATGTGTAGAGGTCATGACCGAAACAAATCAATTTAGTTTTTCGTATATGTTTCAGTTGATTTTTTTTGTGCGATTCATGTTTTTTTCTTTCATATCTAAAACCAAAATGAATTTTCCCTCAAAAGAATAGAGAAATGAATCGAAATTTAAATACTAAAAAAAGAATGCAATGGTTTTTCAGTTTAATTCAGTTTGTGTATAGCTCTATTAGTCACTGTTTTAGTCGTTATCTTCTAATTAAAATCATATAACTCATAATGATTTTACTATTTAGAATTTAAGAAATATAAATCATTCTAGCTTCACTAGATTTCAACCAAAAAAAATCATTGGATTTGATTATATGTTTTTGTATTTCATATAATTTGTCACTTTAAATAAAAGCATGTCTATGTATATATGTGTGTGTACGAAAGTAGTATAATGGAAATTTCAATTGCAATTTAATTGATGATGTGTCATCACAATATGTAAGAATTGACTAAATTTGATTCTTTTGGCAACTGGCTAGTTTGAGGTTATAAAAGATTAATGAATGCGGTATTAAATTATAAAGTTACGGGTCGTTTGATTGATAAAAAGCTAATAGTAGGATTAAGTTTTATCTTGAGATCAATTAAAAAGTTGGATTATTTATCACATACCTTGTTTGGTTATAAAAAGCTAAACTTAAGTATTAACTAATCACCTATTTAATATCCTTTTTTTGGTATGGTGATTAACTTAATATAATAGTAGGATTAAACAAATCAATAAAATTACTCAAATAACCTTTCCTTAATTATTAGGTTAAATTGCTGTAATTTTTCTATTTTTTTCTTTTGATTTTTTTACATTCCTTTTTTTCAAAGATTGGAATGAGAAAATATAAGCTATGACATTAAAAATAAATAAGAATGAGTGTTGTTTTTTTAACTATAACAATGGGTATTTTAAAAAATACAATAAAAAGGAGGGCAGATAAGTAAATCATGAATAAAAAATAATGAGATTACTATTCCATTAATCTGGGATTGCTAATACCATGTAGGAGTGGGATTAGTTAACACCACTTTCATTGGTTTATTAATCTAACGGGATTACTAATCCAATATTCACATTATTATACCAAACGGAGTATTAACGCTTATTAGATGAATTAATTAAGCAAGCCTACTTATTAAACGACCCCTGAAGGTTACAAATACTTTTTGTTTAGTTTTAAATAGGGATGTAAAATGAACCAAATGGTTCGAGTTCGATTAGAATTCAGTTCATTTTTTACCTCGTTCAGATTCATTTATGAAACATAATGAATCGAACTCGATCTTATTTTTGTGTTCATTAAAAATTCGAGTCGAACTTGAGAAAATACGTATTCGACTAGGTATGTTCACGAGCTTTTAGGCTCGTTAAAAATATATGTATAGTAATTGATTTTTACTTTAATCTACATTCAAATCAAATTTTACATTGATAATTACATATTAAGTTATAAGATAAAGATAGAAAAATTCAATCTCAAATCAAATTAATGACTTTGTGTTTGGCATTTGTCAACAAACGTATCACCTAACTTATCGTTAAATATGCAGGCAACGAGGAAGTAATATATTTTAGCTTAAATTATACACGAGTTGAGCGTGAGCTTAAAATATATTTTATGAGTTAAGCTTGAACATAAAAAATAAAAAAATACTTCGGACCCGAGTCGATCTTGATCAATAACTAAAAATAGTAGAGCCAAGCTTGATAAATGAGAGGTTTGAATCTGCTCGGCTCATTTACACCCCTAGTTTTAAAAGATGCTAAATTCTTTTAAGAACAAATTTACTTTTATATAATATGTAAAAAATTATTTATCATCATATTCCAAATTTTATTATTTTAAATTAATTGATATTTATATAATTTTTAATGCCTCACTTCATTAATTTTTATAATGTTAAAAGGTTTATACAATTTCTTGACTAAATGAAAATATACTCGCTCAATATTTTTATGTAAGAGACTATTATTAGGAATTAAAAATTATTTTATCATTATTTGTTTACTTTTTAAAGTAGTACTGTTCCTATACATACCAAATTAACAAAATGTGCAAGTCTACTACCTTTAATTAATCAATATGAATATTTTTTAAATATTTTATTTAAACTATGTTTTTGTAATTCAAGTGTGTTTGCGTACACACACTAAAATAATAAAATGTGTAAGTTTACTATATTTAATTAAATTAATGTTAATCTCTCTCTCTCAAAAACTCTTCTTCTTTGTTGTTTTTATCCGGGGCTGTCACCGGTCAGTCTTTCACCGATGATAAGTGATAGAGTATGCCCAAGAGCCTAACAAAAGCCCAAAGGCACTAAACACTCTCACAACCCTACTAAGACACTTGGCAACCCTCCAAAGTGACACGTCGCACACAAGAACACTGTAAATACTCCAAGATTCTACAGGTAAAGGATTCCAACTTCTAGCTCATTAATTACTACATTTAATACCCTAACTAACTTGAGCGTCGGAGTGAGACCTGGGACACTTGTCCCGTCCGACCATCTCTCTCTTCAAGCAGGATCGACTTAAGAAGACCGACTCAACCAGCCCCCAGGGCCGACATGAATCATCGCCATAGCCATGACAAACTTAATAGATTAGACCACAACCTAGATCCAGCCCAGCACAGTCCTGTCGGCTCCATCATTTGGTTCCGTTACTGGGAAGCGACAGACAATCTAACTGATGGAACACAGAGACGGTGCCTTGACCTCTATCGATGAAGACTTACCGACTGAAAACCCTAACCAAAATAACCAAAACAATGCAATACAACACTCAGAAGCTACACCACCGCCACTATGGCAACAACTAGCCAAAGCAATGGCAAACTTACAAGCATAAATGCAGGCAGCCATGGCACAACTACAGACTCCAGTCACACCGGCCAATCAGAATGTGGATGAAGCAGGGACACCTTTGGTAGTTACTCCAGAAGTCGACAAAGAAGGAGAAAATGCTGATAAGTAGAAGAAAAGAATGAGGTGAAGTCTGAGCAAGGACTTTGAAGAAGTGGAGTCATCTAAAGCTCCTCATGAAAGTGAGCCGCAAGGGAACCCTGATAATGGTAAGATAAAGCATAGGCATAGGAAGGCTACATTAGAGGAAGACAATATTCAACTCATGATGATTGAGATGATCAAAGACCTAAAGATGGAAGCTGCCCAAGCACCTTAACCATTTGAAACTAAAAATTCACCTCTAACCGCAGATATCCATGCTACGTCTCTACCGAGGAATTTCAAAGTACCCACCTTCGACTCTTTCTCTGATACAGGGTGCCTAGAAACACACACCACAAAGTTTGTTAACTACATGCAACTCTATAACGCTTTCGAAAAACTCCTCTGCAAAGTTTTCCCTACTACCCTAGTCGGAACAGCCTAGAAATGGTACAGTAAGTTACCACCAGGATCAATCACTACCTGGAAAGATCTGTCAACAAAATTCATCCTCAGGTTCTTCCCAAACATACCGCCAAAGAGAAGTTCTGAGCAACTTTACCAATGCAAAGCAGAAGGACAATAAGTCACTGAGGGACTATTTAAAGAGATTCAATAATGAAGTCACAAAGATAGATGACCTAAACATTGACATAGCAGTTTAGGCCCTGAGAAGGGGTACCACCATGGGGCGATTGATAGAAAAATTTACTTAAAACCTCCAAAGACTTACCAAGACCTGATGTTGATGGCCCAAAAATGCGTTAGTATTGACAATGGAAGACGCTACAGGAAGATTGAAAAGGAGGAAGTAGATGTGAAGAGAAAAGAAAGGAAGGAAGACAAGCCAAAGATGCAAGTCCAATAAACCCATACCACAAGAAGCTATCGTCCCTACAACACTTTCAATCAACCCCTCCGATACAATCAAGTAAGAAGGGAAGTTTTCACCCTTCTGAACCAATTAAGAGCAAATGTCCTAATGTGGATACGAGACAGCCAAACTCCATACAATCATCCCAGACCAATAATCTAGAGGTTAAGAAACACCAGTCGTTTCTGTAAATTCCACGAAGACTACGGGCGTGATACGAAAGATTACTTTGAATTAAAAAGGGAAATTGAAAGATTGATAGAAATGGAAGCCCTGAGAAAGTTCACTACCCAAACTAAAGAGGCACAATCGTCAAACACACCGAAGGAGCCACAAGTGGTTGCCGACCCCAAAGGAAAGGCTGTCTTAGGGAAGGAGCATGTCATCACAGGTAGAGAGTCATACTCGGCGGCAACAAAGAAGAGGTCAAGAGCATAAGTCATGAGTATAAATGCCACCAAATAATCCAAAAAGGGATCAGACCATCCAGTCCTAGTCATCACTTTCAGCCCCCGATGACGGAACACATGTCCAAGCACCTCACACCGATGCTTTGGTGGTAGAGGCTATCATAAACAATTATGTTATCAGGCGCATACTGATAGACGAGGGAAGTTCGATCAACTTGATCACATTGGCAGCATAAAAACATATGGGAGGATCCCAGTTGAGCATGAAGCATTGTCCCACACCGATCTTAGGACTAAATGGCGTGCCCATCCACCCCATGGGACTAGTTGAGCTCATGGTGGAATTCGGAAGGGACCAAACACACAGCAAGGAAGTTAAAACACTCTTCAATGTCATGGACACACCTCAAGCCTACAACATAATTCTTGGACTACCATACCTGTACGATGCAGGAGCAGTCACATCTTTTCGATATTTAACAATAAAGATCCCAACAAATACAGGAGTGGTAGTAGTAAAAGGAGATCAAGAAGCAGCCAAAGCATGTTATTTAACCACCACAACAGAAGCACTCCCAATTGAGGAAATACTGGAGATCGAGGCAGAAGAGCAGATTAAACCGATAGGAGAAACAAAGATCGTAAAATTGTCAGAAGGAAAAGAAGTCAAAATTTTAGCAAAATTGGACGACTTGGAAACACTCGTCGTCGACAAGCTGAGGCCGTACACAAAACTTTTTGCCAGCTTAGCCTCAGAAATCACTGGGGTTGATCCGGCAATAGCATCTCATGCCTTGAAGGTAGATCCCAATGTCAAGCAGGTAGCTCAGAAGAAAAGACCAATGTCTGCCGAGAAAGAGAAGGCGACAGTAGAAGAGGTGGATATACTGGAAAAGGCGGGTTTCATTAGAGAAGTAAGATACACAGAATGGTTGTCAAACGTTGTCATGGTGAAGAAATCAAGTAGGAAATATAGGATGTGTGTCGACTTCACCAACCTCAGTAAAGCTTGTCCCAAAGACAACTACCCGCTGCCCAATATTGACAGACTTGTCGACTCCACCGCCTACCATGAACTCATTAGCCTTATAGACATGGCCTCAGGATACCACCAGATTCCCATGAAGAAAGAAGATGAAGAAAAGACAAGCTTTATCACTCACAAAGGCACCTACTGCTATAAAATGATGCCTTTTAGTCTAAAAAATGCAGGGGCAACCAACCAGAGGCTAATGAATCTCATATTCCAGGAGCTCATTGGAGAGGCAGTAGAAGTATATGTAGATGATGTTATTGTAAAAAGAGAGAACGCCGCCCGTCTTGTCTAGAAAAGGTATTCCAAATTCTTCAAAGTTTTAACATGAAGATGAACCCAGACAAATGCACATTTGGAGTCATAACAGGAAAATTTCTAGGATGCATGGTTTCAAGCAAAGGGATAGAAGCAAACCCCGAGAAAGTCCAAGCAACCATCATCATACAACCACCAAGAACAATCAGGGAAGTTCAGATCCTCAATGGAAGAATCACAACACTTGGAAGGTTCATCTCAAGTTCTGCCAGAAGGTGTTTACCCTTCTACCGCAGCCTCAAAAACATCAAGCAGTTCAAATGGGGAGATGATTGCCAGCAAGCGTTCGAAGATCTCAAAAAGTTCCTAACTACACCGCCATTAATCAGCTGACCTATACTGGGTGACACCTTGTTCTTGTACCTGTCAGCATGCAGAGAGGCAATGGTGTCGGTGCTTATTAAAGAGGAGGGGATAGAGCAGATGCCCATCTAATACGTCAGTAAGGCGCTGAGGGATGCAGAGCTCTGATACCCAATGGTAGAGAAATTGGCAGTTGCACTGGTCACTACCGCCAAAAGACTGAAGTATTACTTTCAAAGTTATCCGGTAATAGTAAGAACTGACCAGTCATTAAGGAAAGATATGCAAAGACTGGAGTTGTCAGGAAGATTGGTAAAATGGTCGATGCAATTGGGAGACTATGGAATCTGGTATGAGGCAAGGAAGGCGATGAAGGCCCAGGTATTGGCAGATTTCATTGTAGAAAGAACTGGAGCGATAGAGGTGACGTTTTACAAAGCATAACCTTGAAAACAATTAGTTGATGGAGCAAAAAATGAGCATAGGGCTGGAGTTGGGGTAGTCCTAAGAGGCCCTGACAAAGTTATCATCAAGTATGGGGCTCGAATCCGCTTCGAAGTCACAAACAACACAGTTGAGTATGAAGCCTTGTTGGCGAGATTAGCTTTAGCCTTTGAAGTCAAGGCAGAGGATCCCAAGATAATCAGTGACTCCCAACTGGTGGTAAATCAAATCACAGGAGAATTCCAAGTCAAGGATGAGATTAAGCAAGTAGCTGACCAGAGCCAAAGACTTATTATCAGTGGTGGAAAATAATGGGGGGCAATGGACCATCCAATAAGTTGACGAAAGTGAAAATGAGGAGGCAGATATGATTGCCAAATCGGCTTTGGTAGGAGGCCTACTGTACCAAAGCATGGAAATGAAGGAAGAGCTTCAACAAAGGAGCATCGACAGCCCTCACGTTTTCTTTATCCAAGGGAGGGACGACTGGATGAACCCCATTATTGACTTTCTAGAGAATGGTGTTGTCCCGAAAAATCCCCAGGAAGCCAGCCGGCTGATCAAGTAGGCAAGTAATTTCACCTATTATAAAGGAGTGTTATACAGAATGTCAATATCACATCCGTGGTGCCGATGCGCAACCAGAACCGAGGGAAAGCAGATCCTGGAGGAAACTCATGAGGGGATTTGTGGAGCCCATTAGGGATACAAGACTATCAAAAGGAAGGCAAAATTGCAAGGCTATTTCTGGCCAACGATGAAAGAAGACACTAAAGAATTGGTGAAAAAATGTGATAAGTGCCAAAGACATGGCAACAAGATTCATACACCAGTAACTGAGAGAAAATCGATCAACAGTCCCTGGCCCTTTTCAACTTGGGGCATGGATATACTCGGACCTTTCCCTAAAGCAGCAGGGCAAAAGAAGTTCTTACTAGTGGCAGTTGACCAATTCACCAAGTGGAACGAAGCAGAAGTAGTGGCAACCATAACAGCCTCCAAAGTAGAAGATTTTTTCTTCAAAGAAGTCATAACAAGGTTCGGTCTCCCGCACACACTCATCACAAACAATGGAAAGCAGTTCGATTGTCAAAGATTCCATGACATCTGTGAAAGAATGGAGATAAAACACAAGTCTGGATCCGTATCATACCCCCAGACCAATGGCATGACTAAAGTCACCAATCGCAATCTCCTCACCGGATTAAAGAAAAGGCTAGACAAGGCTAAAGGAAACTAAGCAGAAGAGCTCTATCTGGTACTATAGGATGAGAGAACCACACCGTACAAAGCCATAGAAGAAACACCATTCAGCCTGGCTTATGGAATGGAGGCAGTAGTACCAATCGAATTGGGAGTCCTGTCTTACAGAGTAGCCAACTATGATCCCAATTTCAATGATGAGCAAATCATGATCTGTAAAGAGATGCTGGACGAGAGGAGAAAAGCTACTGCGACAAGAGTTGAAGCTTATAGAAGACAGGCCGCCAGGGGCAATGCTAGTATTGGCAAACTCCAATGCAATTGGGAAGGTCCTTATTAAATTTCAAGAACAATGGGAATGGAGCATACCGGTTGAATAATATGGATGGCACCTCAATACCAAGAGCATGGAATGCACACCATCTCAAAAAATATTATCAATAGTGTATTCTCTCTAAACATTGAATCAATGAAAAGCACTGTTTCAACAGATCTCTGTCTTTATTACTTAAGCAACTCTAACGGGAACCTTACCTGTCTCAACGACAAGTGAGTCTGAAATAGACAATATCTTAGCCCCTAAGAGGTCCAAAACCTCTCTAACAGGAACCTTACCCGTCTTAATGGCAAGTGAGTCTGAAACGGACAATAACTTAGCCCCTAAGAGGCCCAAAACCTCTCCAATAGGAACCTTACCTATCTCAATGGCAAGTGAGTCTGAAACGAACAATAACTTAGCCCCTAAGAGGTCAAAAACCTCTCTAATAGGAACCTTACCCGTCTCAATGGCAAGTGAGTTTGAAACGGACAATAACTTAGCCCCTAAGAGGCCTAAAACCTCTCTAACGGGAACCTTACCTATCTCAATGGCAAGTGAGTCTGAAATGGACAATAACTTAGCCCCTAAGAGGCCCAAAACCACTCCAACGGGAACCTTACCTATCTCAATGGCAAGTGAGTTTGAAACGGACAATAACTTAGCCCTTAAGAGGCCCAAAACCTCTCTAATGGGAACCTTACCCGTCTCAATGGCAAGTAAACCTGAAATGGACAAACTTAGCCTCTTGAAAAACCCAAAATCTCTCTAACGGGATCATTGTCCACCTCAAAACCTGAAATGGACAAACTTAGCCTCTTGGAAAACCCAAAATCTCTCTAACGGGATCATTGTCCACCTCAAAACGAGTAGGTATGAAATGAAAACAACAAGACTCCTACCAGATCCAAAATCATGCCGAAAGGGGCCTTACCCTATTCGATAAGAGCAAGCATGAAAATATAACGCCTAAGGATCGTCCGCTACAAAGTGGGCGACTAAAGCAAAAACACTAGTCACAATAAGTCATAAGAGCAGAAGGTAAAAATAAAATAACTATAAAAAGAATATTGAAAGAATGACAATGTATTAATATTCTGAATTTACAATATGAGTTAGCCGATAAAATAAGCAGCTAACTGGAAAATAGATAAATATAGGTAACACCTCTACAACTAGCTATGAAAGGACAAAATGGCCAAAATCCAATAATCACCAATGCACGACACAACCGCCAGCATCCAAAAAGTTCTGTCGGTACCTGAAGTAGCTGAAACTCAAAGACAAAGCAACAAAGATCCAAGACAAGGAAGCCGCTCTACCCAAGAAAAGGGAACACTGTCCACAATGACAAGACCAAAATAGACAACACAGTAGTTTGATCACATTGATGTATCCAGAGTGCCACAAATGAAGAGAAGATTGTAACCAACTATTCAAAATAATGCCATTGATGCCACAATTGATCACGCTAATGGGTGGATGGTATCAAAGGAAACATGGGATATCTATTCAACAAATGAGCCTCAAAGAAGTAGGGGATATCTATTCAACAAATGAGCCTCAAATTGCAAATAAGACATCATGAGGCAGGAGCTTACCTAGTGTGGGCGGAAGGAGTGGATGGAAGAGAACGCTTACACCAAGAAGGAAAATGGACAGGAAATTGACCAGACTCCGAGGCCTTTTTTTGACAGTTTCAAGATCGACAATTAAACGATCTACAAGTTAAGAAAATTGAACGTCCAAGAAGTCGGCAGCATTGGCAGATTGGCCAGGATGCCTCTGTAAATAATGCCTCTTTATCTCAGCCGTAGCATGAGTCAGACTCAGAACCATTGTTCTCCCTAGCTCCCAGATATTGTTTCATTGTGCCTGGATGCAAGCTATGGCATCTTGAGTAGTCTCGGAATAGTATTTCCTCTCGGCATTAAGGGAACTCTCAGAATGATCTAGCCTTTGCTCAAGATCTCGCACTTGAATGGCTAAGGCCTTCTTCCCTGCTTTTAAGGATTCATGGCTCTTCTTCAAACATTGTATCTGATCATCATGACTTCTTAAAGATCGTTGAGCCTCTTCCTCCCTCGCCAACAGATTATCAAATAACTTCTGAAAGTGGATGTGAGATATATTCATTTGATTAAGGAGAGCGCCCATTGTCTCGGCATAGTCTTGATGCCCCTTTGTTGAGCTTAGATGCCCATCATCTATAAAGTACACTTCAATTAAATAACTTGAACGTAAATGATGGAAGTCAATTGAAAGCAAACACTCACTATGAAGCTTCCTGAAGTAGTCATGGATATGAAGTCCGACAGACTTCAACGGACCGACAGGGAGACTCACATGCTCACAAGCAGCGAGATCGAATTCATTGTCGGAAAGCTCAATAGCTCTATATAGCAGCTGATCCCCCTTGCCAGGAGACTGCACACTCTTTTCCCGGTCCTTGGGAGACTGTACACTTATCTTTCGGTCTCCTTACTCCCAGTCTTTTCCATCCCTCTTCCTCTTCTTCGTAGGTGGATCACCGGCTAGATCCCTTCCCTTTCTTTTGCCGGTGTCAAAGGGAGCACGGGAGGTCACGTCGTCATCACACGGAGGATCATAATTACCCGTTGTCTCTTCCTCCTGCCTAACTATATTGGCAGCATCAACCTCACTCGTCAAATCCTTCAAAAAGCTGAAATCCATGGTCGTTACCGCTACAAAAAAGAAAGAAAAAGCACTGACAAGTAAAATTAGCAAAAATAAGAAGCATCAAGAACCTCACCTATAGAAACCCAAGACACCGACCTTTATCAATTAAAGAAGAGGTCAGGTCGTCAAAACCACCCCCCCTACGATTTTTCGTATACGACTTGATAAAATATTTGTAATTCAGTCTACTGCCGGTGGTGGTGGTAAGTCCCTCCAACAACTTCAGTGTAAATTTCTCGTTAGGAGATGACTTGTCTGGCACAGGTGAAAGCTTGGAAAAGGATGCTAAGTCCACAAAGTTCTAGCTTGAAGGCAGATCCTTCAACGACGGATGTTTTACCCGGATGAAATTTGGACCAAAAGTCTTTATGGATTCCAGCATATTCCCAATAAAGGCCCGGCAGGTTCTGGCCGTTAGAAGCACAAATGGGGAGATCGTTAACCTCTTAGTCACAACAAAAAATGACCTGAGGTGTGAAAGAGTCAGGGACAAACCGGCCCTATGAAGAATCTCAGAGAGGACACAGATCTGACGAATGGAGTTGGGGTGAAGATGATTGATAAGAAAATGATATATTTTACATAGATCAACAAAATTTTGATCTAGAGAAAAGCGTAGGCCGCCTTCCAATTGTTCCACTACTACGACCACTGACTCCGCCTTATAAGTATCCAAATAGGAACAGCGGTCACTTAAAGTGAATAGCTCAAAGTCGGCAGAAAAGCAACATTCATGAGTTTTTAACCCAACCCCACTGAAACATCTTTTGTGTTGAACAAAGGCTTTTGTAGGAGGGCCAGCGTTGAAAACCATGCCCTCATCCATAACGAAAACCACCCTGAAATCCACATCAGGCTCTCGGGATGCCATAGATGCCTCCCCAGTATTCTGAAGAGGTACAGCTCCACCCGCTTCACCCTTCTTAGTAGCCAAAGCATCCCCTCCCGTAGCTGTGACATTTGCACTAGAAGCGACAGGTCTAACGAGAGTTAGATCTTGAGGGTTGCCGACTCTTATTGCTGGCAAAGACCCAGGGGACCACCACCATTGTCACCACTACTAGAAGACCTAGAATAGCCCCTAGACACACTCTCAGCCATTAACACTTACCATATGCGAGAAATACGGAGAACGATTATAAGCGGAGGTCTTTTATTTGAGACAGAAGAAATCACTCCAAAAATCAAAAATCACAAAAGTAAAGGAAAGTTACTAACACAATACCACTATATATACTACTCCTCTATCTCTAAAAACCCATGGCAACAATCCAACTTCCAAAGAAGCTAGAGGGTATTACAGTAAAATCACTCATCGCGTTTAATGTTGTAGTGGGAGAATGTGCTGGAGAGAAAACTTTATAACTACCCCAATGATAGAATTGCACCATGTCAAGAGAGCAGATGAAAGGGCATGAATAACCCAAGAGTTAGAAACGCAAAAAGGAGGGAAAACTCAAGATACCTAGAAATGTGAACTGAATAAGTTTTATTAATAAATACATTACAAATATACGTGCTTACATGGAGATTAATGGTTACAAGATTACATTACTTTTCCTGATTCCACCTCACAATCTTCTCGCCACACTCCTTAACTACCGCTAGCTTGTTTACCTCTGAGAAGAAAGAAAAATCGCCGTCTAAAAACTTAACCCGGCAAAGATCTTCTAGCCGCTTGCCATACAGAGATAAGCTCTTAGTTATCAACTGCCTATTATCGCGGGCAAGTTTAGCCCGATACTCTCCGTCTCTTGACGAAGGCATGCAAGCTCTATTTGAAGCATCGAGGCTAGGGGCCCCCCAACGACAGGATGAGCTGGACGAACACCGTCATCAGGTATCGCCACCTCCAAACCACCTATAATAGGAGCGAGGCGACGATTCGAGTCCTCCACTTCTTGCCAAGAAGTGGCCAGTTATTTCTTCAACTCATCATTTTCAGCCTGGACCTTCTCAAGGCTTGGCAAAGCAGCATTTACCGTTTGAAGCTGGGATCGGAGTTCCGATAGCTACTTCCCAAGCTTGATCTTCTCCCCATCCAACACGAGGGATTTATGGTAAGACCGCCTGCGATAGCTATCCAGCATCAAGATCCCCTCCATCTCCTCTAATTTATGATTGATTATACCCCGACACAAAGTATCAGACGTATAATCCTCCTACCAACGGCTGGGACCGCGACACTGTGAGATAAAGTGCATCATCTGATCGCCGACATAAGGGTCCTAATAATTACTGCCTAGAGGAAGTCGAGCAAAATCATCTGCATCCTCCCCTGTCGCTTCAGGCAGCAATCTCTTCCTAGAGCTACTTGCCACTGCCGCCCTTTTCTTCTTGAGATATGCTTGAGCAGACGGCACACGGTCGGTGGAGGCTGTCATAACAGGAACTGTTGGAGTGAAAGTGACAGTAGGACTGGCAGGACTAGATTTAGTACCTCTTCCAGTAAGGAGCCTAGAAGTAGTTATGGAGGGCGGACCCATTTTCTTTAAAGGATTGGTGGAAATAACAAGAGGAAAATCCACTCTCTTTGGACCACCAGGAGAGTCAGGGACATCTACGACTCCAACCCTTTCCTTTACCAAGTGTTTCTCCCTTGGAGTCATGTGGGAAGGCCGGGGTAGCTCTTTCCGGCTAGAAGTTAATAACCACTCATCAATCCACTTTAAGGAATGATCATCCAGATGAATATTGCCCGATGTAGAGCCACCGGCAGGAACTAAGGACCCCTGAAAAGATTGAAATCGGGGATACCGCATCAAACCTCTTGCCACCTCCAGGTCAAAAGGATTAGTTATTTTAACACCATCCTGAAGAAGGCATGCAACGCGAACCTGATCTTGGTTTAAGGCCAACCGAGGCTGCCTAGAAACCCCTAAAGCACTTTCCTCTTGGCGGACAAGAGCTCTCATTAACTCTTTTTTCGAACGTTTCCTCTGTTGAATAGCCTCCTTAATCTTTTCGTACAAGATGAATTCATGAGGTGTAGGAGTGTCGGCCTGGCAGTCAGGGAGAGTGGCTTTCCATTGTTTAGGCAGGTCATTGAAATCCGCATGCTCGATATAAGCATATATCCCCCGCTAGGAAGTTCCCACATCAGACTCCAAGCTAGCAAAAGTAAAGCGCCTGGGCTTCAGGAGAACAAAAGCGCTGGAACTGCAACGGGTGGGGTAATAATGATGAAGAAGGTGGTCAGTGGTCAGAAGCTCCTTCTGCTCCGAGAAAAGTTCCTGAAGCGCCAACAATAAGCAGATCGTATTTGGATGCACTTGAGACAAAAGGACGCAGAAGTCTTGACCGAAAGAGGAAATGATGTAGGGAAGCAGGAACCGCAAACCAGATTGAAGCTGCTCGTGATAAAAAACTATATTTGTCGGCCAATAACTTACAAACGCAGATACTTCACGCAGGGGACAAGATAAGATATAGTCGTCGGGAATATGGTAGACACGACACCAACTTTCCAAGTCGTCTGGGATAATGAGGCATTCCCATTGGTTCATTCTTTGGCGGAGAGTGTTCTAGTTGGCAGGATCGATGTGAGCAGGACGCACAGGTTTAGCCGTACATTTGATACGGGCCATAAAACAACATACGAAGCGGTTAAAATGAGAAATAAGGCGGTTAAGCAATTATTTCCTTTACAAAGAAAAGCCAAAGCTAAGGGCAAATGACGAAATAGAAGAAAAAACACAAGCCCCCTTTCAAGTATTTAAACACATCAACAGGACCAAAATAGCCCCACCTAACCCATCCAGCACTCCGAAATCAGCACCATCCTTGTCTTTTTGCACCAATTTTGAAACATCCGTCCATCCATTCCCGCCCATATTTATCACCACACATAACAGACATAAATGTCTACCTGAGCCGTTTTCTTGTGGGGGGGGGGGGACTAGTGATAGAGTAGGCCCAAGAGCCCAACAAAGCCTAAAGGCACTAAACACTCTCACAACCCTACTAAGACACTTGGCAACCCTCCAAAGTGACACGTCGCACACAAGAACACTATAAATACTCCAAGATTCTACAAGTAAAGGATTCCAACTTCTAGCTCATTAATTACTACATTTAATACCCTAACTAACTTGAGCGTCGGAGTGAAACCCGGGACACTTGTCCCGTCCGACCATCTCTCTCTGCGTGTAGGATCGACTCAAGAAGACCGACTCAACCAATCCCCAGGGTTGACACGAATCATCGCCACGGCCGCGATAAACTTAATAGACTAGACCATAACCTAGATCCAACCCAGCACAGTCCTGTCGGTTCCATCAATAAGCCTCTTCTAGATTTTTATTTTCTTTGTTTTTTCACAATAAATTAGATGTTTCCATCCAATAGATCTATTAGTTTAGTTTGTCTTTCTCTTTTTATGAGAGTTTTGTGTTTCTCCTCATATGTGGGAGTTTTGTCTTCTCATTTTTTATGGGAGTTTGATCTAATTTTTCGATTGAAGATTTCATTATTATACTATAGGATGAGATATGGATCTCCGTGAAGATGCAAACAATGGAGTCATGTACGCAGAGCCGAGCCTATTTTGTCAGTATTAGTATAGATGATGAATGTTCTATTGATTTATTATAGATTTGTTTTATTTTACTTAGAGCTACTTTTAAAATATCTGTTTGTTTTTATTTTTCGATCAACGAACATGGTTGCTAATTAAGACGGTTTGTTCTGTGTCTGATCGAGTGGAAATCTCTGTAGCATTTGATATGGTGCTGATGTTTGATCCCATGATTTAATGATTAATATCAGTTTTCTTGGTAAAAAAAATAAATTAGTGTTAATATTACTTATAATATTTTA
>CANYLF012636745.1:0-15091 GCA_948193215.1 Bocquillonia castaneifolia
CATTAATTAAATAAACCCCGTTTAATCTCAATTCCACTTAATTATAACATATATAATGTGTTTACAACATATAAATCATCCAAACAGTCAAATTAGACGCGTAACGCGTATTTCTAGAAATTACCTAGACCGCCATAAAACTTCGGGGATTTTTAATTCAAAAACTAAAAAGAACTAAAAAATCATACAGTTACGGAAAATCCTCATCATATTTTTCTCTATTTATTAAAAATATTTTTACCCATTTTCAGGCGGGCCCCACTGCCACCGCCCATGGCGGCGCGTGTGGCTCAACCGCCGCCATGGGTGGTGGCCTGAAGGGCAACAGAACTCACCCCAAGCTGCGTAATCTCCACTCCAACCCTTTGCCACCACTCACGCGCTTCCAGATGTCTCAGATCGTGCGGATCAAGATGTTGAAGGCCGACGGTGACGAGTTGGCCTCCTCCTCTGTTCACGGCAAACCAGAGCTCCCCCACGTCGCGGTCCACTTTCAACACCACCTACACAGGCCAAGGAACTCATTTCCACTATCAATTTGATCGGACAAGGGCTGCAACTCCATAAACGATGGTGACCGGTCCTCTCCAAACTTCTGAGCTTAAGAACGTCGCAAATACTCACTGATGTTTAGGGAAAATTATATCAAAAGGAAGGGGAGGTCTTGGGCTTTAATTTGATATAAAGATTGTGGCCGAAGGTGGTCGAAATAAGATGATCGGAGGTGGAGATGGTGGTCAGGTTACTGTTACTATCCAGGAGAAATGTAGGGGTCTGTTAGGATATTTTCTTCCTTTTCTTCTACTACAATCTAGTCCTTAATTCTCTTATCTTTCCTTTTCATCTAGATCCTTCCTCCCTTTTCCATAATTAATTATTTATCTATTTATTTATTTATTTATTATCATCATTATTATTATTATTATTATTAGCAAAGGTTTATTATTGATTAAAATTGTGAATAACACTATATTTTCAAAGCTATAACAAAATAAATCATATCATAATTGAATGAAATCATTTTAAGAAGCTTTAAATTCTTAAAAGACTACATATAATTTATATTATAATTATTTACATAAAAGTTTAACCATGAATAAGTGTAATTTTTGTAATTTTTTGAAAATTATAAATTATACCATGAATTTATAGAATTAAACTTCTAATCCCCAAATAGTACTTTAAAATGAATATATATATAAAATGTCTAACAAATTATTTAAATTTAAGTTAAAACTTATACACAAAATTAATATGAGAGATATGTCGCATATTAAGTGGGACACTTAAAAATACAGAAGAAAACTTTTTTTTATTAACAAGAAAATCTAAATTCTTAATCATAAATTTAAAACCCTAATTAAAATTTAATTTGTTAAAAAAAATTCGAGAATTACTGGATATTACACTATCACTCATTTAAATGCAGGATACAGAGTTTTGAAGTATTTGACAGGTTCACCAGGTTATGGAATTTTATTATTAAGTCTAAACTGATTCTGCAGGCATATTGTGATAGTGATTGGGCAAGTTGTCTTGATACAAGGAAGTCTTTAACAGGGTTTTGTATCTTTCTTGGAAGCTCTTTGATCAGCTGGAAGTGTAAGAAACAGAATGTTGTAGCTAGAAGCACTACAGAAGCTGAATATAGATCCATGGCTACTGCTACTGCTGAAGTAATATGGCTTAAACATTTACTAAATGATTTGCAAATTGAAGATGTTGGTACTGTTAGTTTATTGTGATAATATGTTAGCATTGCATATTTTAAACAACCCTATGTTTCAAGAGAGAACAAAACACATTGAGGTTGATTGTCACTTTATTAGAGAAAAGGTTGAGAATGGTTTAATCAAGCTTGCTTATGTGAAAACTGAAGATCAGATTGTAGATTTGTTTACAAAAGCTTTGAGTCCAGGAAGATTTCATACTCTGATTGGCAAGATGAACATGTTGAACATCTATGCTCATCTTGAGGGGGAATGTCAGCAGAAGAAGGATGAAGTGGCGGCTGATTAATAGAGTTACTTTATTTATTTAGTTAATTGGTTTGTAATCAGGTGATTCATGACAGCTGGCAGTAGTCTTTCTTTGTATATATATACACAGTCTAATCTTCGCTTAATAATAATGAAAATCATTTTCTTGATTTCTCAAAGTTTACACACACATAGGAGGATCAACCTATAAAAAAACACCACATCCTCCATTCAAGTGATTATCAAGGAAAAATTAAAACCACTCATTTATTTTTAATCACTTACAATTGAAAAAAATCAATCAACTTACATAACGTCCTATGCATGTCAACAATCTTCTCCCTGGATTTGTAGAAGTCCATGATGTCTTTAAAATTCATGGCTCCCCCCTTCTCCTTTAAATTATTTTTTTTCTTATTCTTCTTAGTTCGCTTTTTTCTTATGGATTCATATGTTGAACCTAATTTTCTAAATTTATAACATTGAAATATGACCGTTTTGAATAGATGTAAGAGATTGTGTGGGCAAAACGATGACGTGGATGGTAAATTTTGATGATGTGGAGAGTGAATAAGCTTTTTAATCATCTCAACATTCATATGAAACTATAAAGGAGAAGAGCATTAAAATGAAACCAGATTTAAATATTTGATAGTTTTTTTTTTTTACAAAACTGACTTATAAGTTTTACAATAGTTCAGACACCAAATATGTATTTTTACTTAATTTTTATATGCAGTTCGGAAAATTATTATTTTTTTATTTCAACTCAATAAAAAACTGTTACTATACCCTAAAAAGAGCTTAAAAAGAAATATGACATTATAAATATGTAATTCGGAAAATTATTTTTCATTTTAACTCAATAAAAACACGCTACTATACTCCAAAAAAACTTAAAAAGGAATATGACCTGGACAACGATTAAATAGATTTAAAAAATTTTATTTAACAACTTAAAAAGGAATATAATCTATACAACACTTATATTGGTATTTAGAATTTTATTTAAGAGTCTAAAAGGAATATAATCTCAACCGCATCTAAATTAATTTTAAGATCTAATCATTAACTCGCAGGTGTGGTATGATATTATTATTTTTTAGTTTATTTAGGTTATAAATTTGAATATTTGGTTAAAATATTTTTATATAAAACAATAATATAAATTATTTATTTAATAATATAAAATAGTTTCATAATGGCAATAAAAATCATATTCATTTTAATTTACAAGTAAAAAAGTCATAAACAAGTCATATTATTTTTTTAGAGCAACAATAATTACAATAATAATTAATAAAAAAAATAATACGTAATACTAAAAAAAATGTAGCAGTAGTATTATACACATTATAAGGTCACTCTCTTATAAATAAGCAAAACCCACTTCACCGTCTTCCTCTCAATGAATTATTGTTAGGTCAAAATATTTTTCTTGTAAAAATTATAAAAAAAACAAAAAGAAAACCTTTTTATTTCCTTTGTTTTCCTCTCTCTCTTTCCCTTCGCCACCACAATCGTACCAAAACCCTACTACCAACATTAGAGAAACATGAGCAATCGCAGTGGCGGCGGCGGCGGCGGCGGTAGAGGTGGCGGTGGTCGTGGTGGTGGAGGTGGAGCTGTTAGGGTTGCGATCCCTGAAACAGTAAGGAAAACAATATTGAGTATAAGGGAGATCACAGGAAAACAACATACAGATGAAGATATTTACTCTGTTCTGAAAGATTGTTCAATGGATCCTAATGAAACTGCTCAAAAGTTACTCTATTTGGGTATGTTAAAGTCTTCTACTTTTTGTGTTTTTATTGATGTTTGTGCCTTAGGGTTTAATGGGTTTTGATCTGTTCTTTTTCTTGTTTTAGTGCTTTTTTAAAATTTTGTGGGTTGGTTTATGTGCTTGTAAAGGTCTTAACTTTATGTGAAAAGTCTTGTGTTGTTGTGAGGTGATTGGTGTTTTTGGTACTGAAAGTGAGATTCTTGTGGTTGTTTTTTTTTTATTATGGGTATTGATTGAAGAGGTTTATTTATTGCTATTGAATGTTATTCTCAATCTAAGTTAGTGCGATTATTGGGAAATAAAGTTGATAGTTCTACTGTTTTTTATGGGAAATTTCCAAATACCAATGTGTGAGGTTGAGTCATGTCCCTTTTATGCTTTTTCATAGTAACTACATTGGTCTTTATAGGGAAATTTTCTTTTGACATTATTTATATGGTTAACTGCAAGTTGAGATGAGATGTTTGTTGTTGTTTTGCTCATCTCATATTATGTTTTTTTTATAATTTATAACACGTTGTGATCGCAGATACGTTTCATGAGGTCAAAAGTAAACGTGATCGGAGAAAAGAGGTACAATATCTTCCCCTTTCAGAAATTTATATGTTCTGAGGGCACTTGTTCATATAGTTTAAACCTGTTGGAAATAGAAGGATTTACATTGATGACCGAATGATTAAGATTTGAGTAGTTGTGAATAGTGGGATGTTGTCTTGCTTACATCTGTCAATTCAAATGTGCTGCTTAAAGACCAGCGATAATTATATTGACTAACTTGTGCCTATGTCTTTTTTATCTGTTGATATTATCACAATGATCTTAATGTGATTACTCAACATCTATCATCAGACTACTTGCGACAAATGTATTTTGGCTAGTTCTGAATGTCTCTAGGTTAGGCAAACTGTCTTAATGATTTAATATTCTATTTTATTTTGTTTTCCAAGGGAGCAAAATGACGAGAAGAATAATGATATGTAATGTTGTCACAACATTTGTTTTTATTTCAGTTTTAATATTGTTTTGTTAGCTAGAATCATTTATAATTCAATGCCTTCAATGTGCAGATGTCAGGCACCCAAAGTCGAGGGGTGAGGGGCAGTCGAGGAAGCCACACTGCAAATCATATCTATCCTGGTACTATCCCATTCATCTTGCAAAGCATAAATTGTCTTTCTGGACTTCTGTACTATCAAATGACTGCATCCTGTTAAGATATTACATTAAGTTGAGCTCATTTTTTATAGCTTTCATTCTCTCTATCACTGACTCTCCTCACTCCCCTACCACTGTGCTGCCTTGAATAATGAACAAGTTTCATTCTATTATCATCGAGTAATGCAGCAAATTGTATTTCTATATTTTTTACGTTCTTAGTTTCCCTTGGAAGAAGTTTTTTCTGATCTATTTCATCATATAACTTTCTTGAGTTATCAAGTAATTGGCTTTGAAATTCTGATATCATCAGCTCTGACAAATGTTAACTGTTAGTTGTGTTACTGATGAATTGCCTTGCAAACTGATCCTATCAGATGCAATGGGTCGGAGAAATGCAGCTCCTCGGATGGGAAATGGAGTTAACAACATGACAGACAAAGGCCCTTCAAGCCCTTTGCCAGTTGTGCAAAAAATAAATAGTGATGCTGCAGTCAGTGAGACAAAGTAATTTCAAAGTCCCCCCACCCCTCTATGGTTTATGGATTCTGTGGAATGTTTCATATTGTTTGTAGTCTATACTATTGCAATTAATTATCATCTTCTACTGTTATAGAGCTTCAGCAGCCATACATAATGGCTCTTTGAGTTCATCCAATGGGACTTCTGCTTCTGGATTGGACTCAGATTCTCCTACAGATGGAGTTGTCATTATTGCCAAAGATAATCCAGTTGTTGATGTCAAGAAGCCTAGCAAGGTATTACATCTCTCCGATGTTCCTCCATCTCTACCTAATCAAACATCTGCATCTGTGACTCAAGCTGAGCGAGAAAAGTCTACACCAAGTTCAGTTGCATCTGTATCTGGTGTATATTCATCTGCTTCAGACCCGGTACTCGCACCATCTATGACTCGCCATTCTGGTGCTGCGGGTGCAATTAAGCGTGAAGTAGGTAGCCAGAGAAGAGATTCCGGGAATAATGACATTCAAGGAAATAAACCTGTTTCCCCTGATGGTGGCGCTGAGTTTTTGAAGAATGAAAAGGAAGAATCTACTTTTGTTCACTCTATGCCACCTTCCAATTCCAAACCAGTGTCAGCTGATAAGAATGAGTTATCTAGAAATTTGCAGCCTTCTTCAGCAGCTGATGACAATTCTAGTGGTGATAACCATTCATCAGAGACGGCAGTCATCCCTTTAACAGGTACTATTATGCCATGTTCACTGGTCCATCTGCTTAATTTTTTATTGCATCTATACTTAGTTGGGCACTTTATATTATTTCCTATCAGTGCAGGTGAAATTCGTAGTAACTCAGCACTCTTTGTAGCAAAGTTTTTCTTAAATTTTTTTCTCTCGAGTTTCTACTTTTGGATTGTTTATTTGTTCATGTTGTGAAGCAGTGGTATCAACTGAGGATACACAAGTTGCAGATAGTTCTCTGATGTTGCCTGAGCAAGCTGTACCTGCAGATAGTTCTCTGATGTTGGCTGAGCCAGCTGTACCTAACGGACATGTTATATTTCCAAATCACTTCAAAGTCCCTGAAGCTTTAAAAAGTGGGTTGACTTTTGGAAGCTTTGATATGGATTCTGGACCTGGATCAAGTTGCAATGATAATGGTCATGACATCTCGGCAGATGCTATTGAATTGTCTCATCAGACTGATAATAGTGCTAGGGAGTCTTGTTCAAGGTTGGTGATCATTATATTATATTTTGACTTGTTTGAACGGCCATGTAGAGGTTTTGAATTGTTCTTTTCCAGTTTGTTTTGCTATTTATGGATCTTACGAGTGACTGCCAATAATTTATTTACCTGTCTAGGTTCAAATTTAGTATTACTTTGTAATGAAATAGCACAGAAGAAGGTAAAACAAGGAAAAGAGAACTTCCTTCTCACAGCAAAATTTGATGTATCATGAGTAATGAGTATGATTTAAAAATATGGAGGTCATCGAGTCTCACATGGCTAATTGAATTATGTGGTTGATCCTGTGTTTTATGATTACTCAACATTTCTATACCTTTTTTTTTTACCTATAGTATGATATTCTATTAGCCACAGTGAATTGTACTTGCTGAATGTGTGTGACTTTTTGTGTGTAATATGGCAAGCAATGTGACTTGAAAGACCAATAAAGGGAAGAAAAATCAACTTGTAGTAAATTATGCTTTATTCATTCATTGAAAGTTTTCAACCACTATTTTCATTACCATTTTCTTTAATTAATTGCTTGCAGTGATCAAAGTGTTTCTTCTACTGCAATAGTGGATCATCCTGACCAACCAGAAACCCTGCAAGTATTCGACAAATTACCTAAGCCAGATGACCATGTCACATCTATGACAGACTCAAAATCTGATATTTCAACTCAAGAAATGATGCCACTTCCAGAAGGCCATCAGAATCCTGCTGTTCATATTGCTCCAAACTATGGTTATGGAATCTTGCCTCACCTGCATGGGGGACATTTTGTGCAGTTTGAGGGACATGAAAATCAGGTGCGGGACGTCTCTTGCCTTTCTGGCTTTATTACAGTCTTTAGTCTTGCTGCCATGTTGTTATAAATTGGTTGGATTCTGGCTGTTGACAGTGTTTGCCTTTCAGCATTTTTCTAGGATTGATTTTGGGAATTGCTTCAAGTGAGACAACTGAGAAACCTGTCCCTTGGTTTCAGTGCCTGGTTTTATTGATTTCAGTGGTTGATATCACATGATATGGTGCACTAAGTTCCATGGTAGACAACAAAATGAACAATTGAAAAGCGATGAAACTCACTCTTGAGATTCTGTGCAACCCTAGTTTCAAGATCAGGGAA
The DNA here is from genome assembly GCA_948193215.1 of Bocquillonia castaneifolia. Lineage (NCBI taxonomy): Eukaryota > Viridiplantae > Streptophyta > Magnoliopsida > Malpighiales > Euphorbiaceae > Bocquillonia > Bocquillonia castaneifolia. Next base: position 7,741 of record CANYLF012636745.1, read on the forward strand.
TGACTCAAAATAGAAGCATAGCTCTCTGTGGTTCATGGATCTGCTGTGCAAGATGTCTCCATAACCCATTAACCTATCTTGATAATCATAGCATTAAGAATTAAATTCTGAGCATTTGTCTTTGGGTGGTTGGGGGTTTGGGAGAGGGAGGCATTAGATGTGATGAGGGAGTGACTGCATGTTGCAAAACATGGTTTCAGAATGGCCCAGTCTAATAAAATCTATTAGAACATAATAGACCCTCTAACTAGTAAATTATTGGTTTTAGGTCGAAACTCGATATAGAAATCGTCAACACCGAGTGGTTCATAATGTTGGTTCACAATGATGTTCAAAACAACAGCCAAAATTGTTTATCCTATAACTGAATCAATTGAATGGGCTGTCGGCTGTCGCAGATTGGTTTAGTTGAGGCATGCTTGATTGATTCCATAGTCTAATTTATTTTAAATCATTTCTGCCTCTTTCAAGTAAATTCAGTTTGATGATTGGCTTTGAATAGGAGCCATTTTACTTCCAAAGACTGCCTTGATGAAAATATTGCTAATGGCTAACCTGATATATGATATTTCTGAGAAATGCCAGAATGTGGCTCCAGTGCTTTAGCTGAACATTATAGAGGATCAATAGGAGTTGGTTCTAGACTTGAAGATAATATCGCTTTCCTAACTATTTCTGCAAAGCCTGTGAGCTCACCCTTATAATGGACTAAAACTAAGAGCACTTTAGGTGCTCATTTTACCTCCAAGTGATAAAAAATTATTTATGATTTTGAAGAGAAACAGACTTTGCATTTATTTATTGTTCATTATTTTGCTGTTAATTGTTTTTAAATTGTTCCATGTTGGACTGCAGGGTGAGAATCCAGCAGCTTCATCTAGTCCAAGTCCAAGTCCAAGTCTGAGTCCAACTCCAGCACAATTAGCCGCTTCTCCACAGCCACTCCTTTTCAGGCCACCTTATCCCCCTAACTATTTCCCATATGGGTACTTTAACCCTTATTTTTTACCAGCAATGCACCAATTCTTGGGCCACAATGGACTTCCACAGCAGCCAACAACTGGCAATCCATATCTTACACAAGCAGCTCCTGCACCTGGCGTGAAATTCTCTGTGCCACAATACAAGCCAGGAACTAGTACCGGAAACTCAACTCCTATTGGACTTCAACATTCATATGGTTCGTTTGGTTCTTCCTCTGTCAATTTCAATCCTGGTCCAGCTGTTACATCTGGGAGCACTACTAGCAACGAGGAACTATCAGCATCTCAGTTGAAGGAAAGTCAAATATACACCACAGGACCACTGGTTGGTTCCATTCCCTGTCTGTCTTTTTAACTTATTATACAATGCACTGATTATCATTCCTATGATGCTGCATGTTTGTTAGTTCTCATTGAAGCAATGTGAAGCTGGACTGCATAATAGTGTGGAACCATGTACACATGAGATATTGAGAAACTGATATTTCTACGTACTTTGAGATATGGTGGTTCTTTCAGTTATTCTTAATCTTTTCTGGATCATGGTTATGCAGAATGATGCTTCAGCTTGGATTTCTCCATCCGGCCAAGATATGTCTGCTTTGCACCTCAATTCTTTGTACCATATCACCCCTCAAGGACAGCACATAGCCTTCTCCCATGCACAGCCTGGTCACGGCCATTATCCTGGAATTTATCCTCCAATGCAGCCAATGGCTGCTCCTTCAACTGTTAATCCGCTCATGCAACAATCTCAGGCCTTATCTGCTACTGCTGAAACCGTGGGACCTCCATCTGGTGCTTATCAGCAAGCTCAACTTGCACAGATGAACTGGAACTCCAGTTATTAACAGGTGAAGCCTTAATTGTGGCCTCAAAGTAAACTACATGACAGGTGTGGATCAAGGAAGCCTAAGAGTGCTCTTGAAAGATGGCCTGATCTGAGTGTAAATATGAAGTGCGGCCGGTCCGGAAATTCGTAGGTTAATATATTAGGTGGGGATACATGATGCTGACAGTAAGTTAAAATCAAAAAAAGAAAGGATAGGTCAAGGCATTTTTGTTGTTCAGCTTGTTTTAGTTATGATTTTCCCCATCTCTTAGTATAATTTTTATCTTGGATTTTTTTTTCTGTTTTGCTGGAACTCATTTCTTCCTTGAGATGCAATAGGAAATTTGAGAGCTCAAGAGAGGATAGGTGGGATTTACCAAATTTTTCCATGTCAGATATCTCACCTGTATAATAGATTTTGGGGAACAATGAATTATACAGTAGTAATTGATATATCAGAATTGACAACTATATTTTGTTTAATTGATTTTTGGTGATTTCATCTATATTAATATCGATATTCCATGCCTATGACCATTTTGATTTTCCTTGAAAGATTCAGAATTGTGTACGTATGATTGAAGTTATTAATTTACATAGATGTCGATCGTTTTCCTTTTCTAAAATGCTTTTTGGCTCTAAATGCATTAATCTTTACTCAATCTAATCGCGAGCATGCATCTCCATTTAACGTAAAACAAATATGCTTTTGAAGTTCAGGGTCGATGAAGGATTTCGATTTGCAAAACAAAGGCTAAAGGCGAAAAGGTATTTTTTTTTGTTTTTTTCAAGCTGTTATGATTTTATCTAATTTGCCCCTAAATTTTATTTTTAACCTATCAAATTCTTCAACTTAAAATTTTTATGACATTTAAACATTTATGTCACTTGTTAAATGCATGTAATTATACACCAGCGTGAGTTCATATTTGGTAAAAATTGCTTAAATGTTATGAAAAAAGGAAATTTAAGGATGTGAAAGGTTAAAAGCGAATTTTAAGAACATAATAAATAAAATTTTGAAAGTTTGAGGGTAAAAATGTGTGTTTAGCCTAAAACAAACATGCTTTTGGAAGTTCAGGATCTGATAGAGCTAATGATAAAACTCCGCTTCAGAGTGAGTTTTGTGAACTGAGCTTGAGCTTTGATGATTTAATTCACATTAAATTTTTACTGTCAACTTAAGCACTAAACAGATTGGACTTGAATTCTCATTGTATTTGCTTATTTAAATACTAAATAAGTTGTTTCAATAAAATTACAAAAAATATTACAGAATATTTTGTTTTTTTATTTTATCTTAGTATTTTTTTGAACATTATTTTATCTTACTATGAGCTAATGTTTTATCGAGGTGAACAATGAGGTTTTATTTGGTCTAATTCTACGAACAGAACCCTATCTATCAGGAAAATAGTCAGTATTTTTTTTTGACATTAATAGCATTGAAGACTTGGCAATGCAAACGTATCCGAGTTAATTTTGAAGGTATGGATGGTATGGCCATTCATGAAGAAGGGGGAACGTGGCCAACTTCTGTTGGGATCTGGAATCCATGAGCATTAGATATTAAATAAATTGGTGTTTTTGAGATAAAGCTTCAGAAGAATAGTGAACCTTGTGTTACAACTGGACGACTTTATGTTGGTTGCTGCAGATACCGCCCCAACATAAGTTGATGCTTGCCGGAATAACAAGATTACTGGGCATTAATTATCCTTTGAAAAAACAAACCAAAATTGAATCGCTAGATCTAACCTACAGGAAACCAATTCTATATGAACATTTCTTTCATTACTTGAAAGAAATTTGCCTATCATTATACTACTCTCTTATCTCATCTCTCTCTTTCCGTTAAACAACATTTGCAGTATTAGTTCCGTTTGTGTCTGCGCTATCGTTGGAAGCTGGTTTTGGTTCCACTTTGGGTTTTGACAATGGCAACGCTTGCTTAAGGAGCTGGTTGCTCGGATTTTTTTCACGTGACTCTTGCAAGTTAAGCGACGTGTATACTGACATTCCACCTAAAGCCGTCACAGCTCCAATAATGCTCACAAACCCTGGGTCTGAATTGAAAATTAGGTGGCCACCCAACAAAATTACACAGGTCTTGAACTGTCCTAAAACCACATGAGATGTTGCAGATGTTGCCCTGCATAAAATGCAGTCTTAATCAATCATTTCGGTCGGTTGAAATACCCCTATCAATTAGCCTATAGCCAATAAAGAAAAAAATCATATAAGAATCAGATCCTCACCCGAGGGCTAAAGCGCCAGACCATTGCAGGAGAAATCCTAGGAGAGCTGATATAAGAACTGCTGATGAGTTCTGTATATTCCACTTGAATAATAAAACTCCCGGTGGATCTAACCATGGCATCAATGCTAGTAAAAACAAAACTGTCACAGGCGTGGTCTTCCACATCAACCTACACACCATAATCATTCCTGACAATATGTAAGCCTCAAACTTGCTTTTCATCTTGTTTGTACCGAAAAGTGAGATTACAAATTACTTACGCAAGAGCAGTCCAATTGGCTTGTTGTTGCAGATTAGACCAAAGAATTTTGTTTATGGCACTTGGAATTATCCACATGATTGCAATACATGCTCCGAATAAGTTAAACTGTAAATCTGTTACGGTTGCAATTGCCACGCCTGCCGAGACAATTACCAGAGACAAAACCTGCAAGCCAGCAACAGGTAGTTAAGGAGTAAGTACTTGTAAGCAATGAACATCATTGTATAAAGAAATCATGCTGCTATATCTTCTATTGATTCTCAGAAAGAAAATTCAATGAAAACAAATGCAGAAAAGGTGATGTTGACCTTTTTACGAGAAATAGTTTTCCTGAACAGAATGAACTCTGCAAAAACAATGGTAGGGGTAACTGCAATTTTAGCCATTTGATAAAAACCAACACTGCAATGAGCATATTTAAGAGTAAGATACATGATAAAAACCGACAAGTTAGATCTATAACGACATGGCTGAAATCTGGACTAGAACCTGTTATGCTTCAGGCTAGCATTGGCAAGGCCGGATGCAAAAGACATGACAGCACCTAAAGTGAAGAGGGATGTGAAAGGAGTACTTTTAGATGGAGGAGAGATAGGAACTAGCGATAACCCTTTAAAAATGGCAAGCAAAATCCACGCAGTTGTATAATGGATCAATGTGAGAAAGATTGGGAAGTTAAATCCAATTTGTCCCATCACCTGTACGAAAAAAAATACATACATATAAAATTTCTGAAGAAAAAATCCTAGCCAAGAAGTTTTTTTTTTTTTTTGAGGAGATTGCCAAAAAGTTCTTGAATTCACCCAATCACTAATTTGCTAACAGGGATGAACTACTACACTATATGAAAAGATAAAGGAAAGAAACTAACTAGTTTGTTTGTCAGAATAACCCCAACAGCAACCATGAAATTGAAGGTCATTGCCACAACTGGGCCACAATATCGTTGTTGCTGTCTCTTTGCTCCCTCCGATGTCCGAAGATCACTATATAGAGAACTTCTAAGTTCTTCCAATGCTCTACCTGAAATTTTCAAGAACAAAGGCACCTTATTTCCATTATTTTTTCTTTAGAGAAAAAACAGAAGAATTGGGTGGGGGTTCAGGGGATTTGCATAGAGAATGAAATTTGAAAAAGTTCTGATATATCATAGATGAAATTACCAGCATTTGGTGAGAAGTAGAAGAACATCATTTAGAATAACAGAAAAATATCAATGTTTTTAGCCTTAGCATATACGAGAAATAAAAATGAGATTTTTCTTGAACTTAATAAAAATGAAATTATGAGCATATAATTTTGAGAATGAGACAAACATTAATGAATATTGTAACAAAGAAGACGGCAACTTTATTCTCATGAAAATGAAACTGTTCATAAAAAAATACATTGCAGAGAAGAGTACAAGGGAAAAATTTATTTTCTGTTGGTTAAAGCCAGGCTGAAAAATCCATACATTACATGACTGACCGAAACCCAAGGTTGGGCCGTTGCTAGAGAACTAAATCCACAGCAAAGACTAATCTACCCAAAACTTACTATTATCTTACTTAATTTACAATAATTGGATTTACAGCTTAACAGTTTAACAACCTCTGCTCACAAGATTTTAAAATATACAAAAGAAATATAAATCAAATAAGTAAACACATTTAGAAATGGACATTTAAGACTACTTGGGACTTTCAGGTTCAGGTTAGAATAAAACATGTAAAAAAAAAACTCAAAACAATCGATTAATTAGACCGACCAACCAAAAACCCACCAACTTACCGACACATTTAGCACATTTATTAGATTTAATAACCACATTCTCCAATTATACTAATTTAATCAATTAATCATTAAAAAAATTCAAAAATTAATAACCATTAATACAACTAAATTAGCTAGTTAAAATCAACTAATTATTAGAAATTTATTATTTGCCTTACGAAGCCAAATAAAAACTCGCAACTTCCGCCAGTAGACCCGAATTAGCGTCACCAACATTCTGTAACTCATTTTCGAGCCTCGCCGGTCGCCGGTCATCAAAAAAAGGTTTTGACAACTAATTTCAACTACACCAACACAGAAGCGCCCCTCCGACAACCAACAAGTTCAAAAAAGCAACCGATTTTTCGCCTGAAAAGCACAGGAAACCGGTGAATCGAGCCAAAACTACCCTAATATTTGAAAGCTCCGATCACGACCTTGCCATGCAACACCGCCCTTAAAAATTTACACATTGCCTTTACTCCACGTCCCAAAACTCTCTACAGGCGTCGGTTATCATGGCGTCAAGAAATGATAAAGGGCAAAATCGTCCGAAACCCTAACATCTAGAAATCGTGAAAAATAGACACCCACTAAAATCAAACACTAGCAGGGAGTTCAGGAGGTTAAAAAGATGATGTGTGTGAGGTTTGGTGTAATCTGGTGGCCGGAATTGTGATGGGGGTAATTTTGTCCAAAAAAATTTCTAGCCAGATACACAAGAAGTAAAAAGAATTAAGATACGATAATTCTACAAATGAGTACAGGAAGTCGAAACCTCGTTGCGGCGATGATTCGGCGAAAAATGGTGGTGGTTATGGCCGTGGGCGGTGGTGGTGAGTGTGTGGAGTGACTGGTAGAGTGAGAGAGAGTGTTTTTTTGGAACAGAGATTAGGACGTGTTTGTCTTGTGTTTTATTTTTAAAACGACAAATGGATTTATTTATAGGTAAATTCATTTAGATTTACAAAATTTTTTGAATATTTTACCACAAACTTAAAGAGAAAAATAACACTTTCGTCTATAGTTAAAAAAATACTACAAAATAATACTAGTTATATAGTAGTCATTCATCCACATTTACAATTTTTTTGAATACTTTACCAGACAGAAAGAGAAAATAACACTTCATTCGACGGTAAAAAATACTACCAAAAAAAATGAATCTCTCAGTGCAATATTATAATGGAATTAAAATTTTTAAATCTGAATTCTAATTTGAACCATTTTAAATTTAGTACTATAATATTATAAATTGG
>CANYLF012637331.1:0-15435 GCA_948193215.1 Bocquillonia castaneifolia
GGTCAAGTTTTGGTCTAGAAATTCATTTTCTTTGTGTTTCCTCAGTCACCCACGTGACCAAGCCATCACCCACGTGATCATGACCATCATGCACGCGATGGGGCCAATCACCCACGCGATTTTGAGTCCAGAATGTCTAGCCCTCAGTTTCTTTGATCACCCACGTGATCGAGCCATCACCTGCGTGATCACCGTCACCCGTGTGATGGTGTGATCACCTAGGTGACTGGGTGTTTTTCTTTATTTTCCTTGAAAGTTTATTTAGATCTTGTGGTGTTACAGGCATAGTGTTAGCATAGGAATTTATGCATAGAACACACTTTTGTACATGTTACATGATACACGGCATATTTCATGCATGACATGGTTTAGGCATAAATATGTCTCATGCAAGACATGCATACATCAACCAGGTGAAATACCATAGACATAATAAGAGAACATGAACGACAATCAAAATTAATGTCATCAATGATGAAAACATCAGAGACCACACTCGGGGGCAAGCAAGTCCAAGAGCAACGAAGTCGAGGGCAACTGAAAGAAAGAGAACATTAGATAGAGCTCACTCTCTTAAGAAGTGTGTGCCTTCTTCGAACCTTTCAAAGATCATAAGTGACCAATATGTCCTTTTAACCCTTTTAAGTGCCCTACATAATTCAAAGTTCGACCAGCCTTCTCAACCAGCCTAACCGATTGCATTCATATCTAGTCTACTAGATGTTATCCTTCTAGTCTACTTAAAGTCATTCTACCCATCAAGTCTACTTGATGAATTCTTATCTTGTCTACTAGATGTTATCCTTTGAGTCTACTTGAAGCCATTCTACCCATCAAGTCTACTTGGTGAATTCTTGTCTAGCCTACTAGATGTTATCCTTCGAGTCTACTTGAAGCCATTCTACCTATTAAGTCTACTTGATGAATTCTTGTCTAGTCTACTAGATGCTATCCTTTGGGTTTACTTGAAGTCATTTTTTTCCATCAAGTCTACTTGTTATATCTTTATCTAGTCCACTAGATATCTCCCTTCAAGTCCATTTGAAGATTTTCTATTAAGTCCACTTGATGCACTAGTCCACTAGTTATTAGCCTGTAAGTCCACTTAAAGCCCTTCGATCTCATCCATTGGGTGATTTTCATCAAGTCTACTTGACGTTTCTATCTAGTCTACTAGATGTCCTCATTCAAGTCTACTTGCAGATTTTCCATTAAGTTGACTTAATGAACTCTTATCAACCTACTATTCCCAAATAGTACATGTCATCAACTATAACAAAATTGCGAAAACAGACTCATCTTTTCATAAAGTTTGCTAGTGATTGGAGCAACTAATCCCAAATTCCCTAGTGCGAGTTAGATAAGTTGATTCCAAACTTCCATAAGTGAAGACAATCCCTAGTGGAGCATACTTCTAAGTACAAGTTCCCTATGGAGTCTTATCAGGGCAGCCAAAGTCTGAGGTAAGGTTTCGTTCTCCAAAGCTGAGGTGCGCATTTCTTTTTTAAAACTTATGTGTTTAATACTTTATCGTCAGTTTCTATATTATTGGTTAATACTTCAAACCTCTGACAAAGCGGGGGCAAACTGTAGACTCCTAATTTTTGGATGCAGGAATGGGGAAGTGGCTCGGAGATCCCAATGATGATAACTTATGCTCACAAGGCATAAGTAGAGTGATTATGGCTTTCATTTGATCATGCAGTATTTCAGAATGGATTTCAGATTTGAAAATGCATTGTTTTAAGTCAAGAAAATCATTTTGAAACAAAATCTTGCATTGTTTTCATCATACCTTTTCATACAAGCCTCAAAATTGTCTAAAATACATTTTATAGTAAATTGGGCCGTTCGGCATGTTTTTGCCTCTAATACGTTTTTTCCAATTCTGAAATTTAAGGCTCCGAAACGGACCAACAACATTTGTTTCTATGATAATGGCTTTAGGCTAGTATTGGGCCTCAGTAGTTGTCTTATGGGTCAGGAATGGGCTTCAAATATGATTTAAAAGTTATGGGCCAGCTTTCACTTAATTAATTAAGTTCTTTAATGGGCTTAAGATTAATTAGAAACCCAAACCCATTTCATTTGAACTTATAGATTGACTTTTACTTTGAAATTCAAAATTAACTGAACGTGATTTGCTTCAGTTCTTTTAACAAATCAATTGATCCTTTTTTCAAAATTCAAATTATGAAACAGAAGATTGAAACAATCAACTGTCTCTTTTTGAATTTAAAAAACACACTGCTTAATTTCTAGGCAAGCTTAAAGAGCCCCTGCCTTTAAAAGGCACGTTCATTCTCCTTTATAGGGGGTTGGCTAATTTTTACAATTTTGATTTTTTAAAGAATTTGAGAGAAAAACAAAGAAACAGAAAGCATAGAAGCATTTATGGTTCTAAACAAGAAGGAGCCAATCATACTCGATTGACTGAGGGACCTCAAGCTTTCCCTGTGCGTGCAGTTCAATTTCCTAACAAAGCAGAATCCTAGCTGATAGAATTAGAGCATCTCTAATCATCATTGTAAGTTTTCTATATTATTAAAATTGTTAATTTTTTTGTGATTGCCATAAAAATAATGTGATTTGAATTTATTATATGAATCATTTATTTCATCTACTCCATTTTGCCGTGAAATCTGTTTTGAACGTACGTACTGTATTTTTTGTCCTTTTTATTTGAATATCATTCTATCAATTTGGAATGTTTGTTTGTGTTAGATTTAATTGATTAAAGTTTTTTATAACATGATTGCATGATTATTTATAAGATTTAAATTATTTTTAATTGATTTAGCTGTTTGCAATGCACTGTATGTAGAATTTTTTAGATTTTTGATTTAATGCATTTTCTATCATGAAAATTGTTTTAGATTGTGTTTTAAGTTATTTCTAAATGATTCTAACATGATTTTGCATGTATCATAGTCATTTGAATTTATTTTTGTTTATCTAGTGAAATTACAGTATACTACACACTTTTTTTTTGTTTTGAATGAAAGTTCACTATAAGATATTAGGATAATATGAATAGATGATTTGTTGCTGTAATCCAAGTTTTTGTGGCTTATAAATGATTTCTAGAATAGTTTTGCATGATTTGATTGATTTCTATTAATCTCACAAAATTGCAGTACACTGCATGTTTACTGCATTTGTTCAATGTTCAGTGTATATTGTTAGAATATCATGAGTAGTCGATTTGCTACTGCAATGTATATGTTCATGACTTAGGAGCCATTTTTAGGTTGTTTTGCTTTGCTGTAATGCATTTGGAATGATTTTGCGCATTAAAGGCATGTTCTATATGAAACTATGAAAGTAATGTATTTCTATGTTACTACATAATTGATTACATGTTGTATGAATGTCTAGATGATTGCTAGGTTGTGTTTTGCCATTTAGAAATTTTTTCTAGGTTGTCTGCATCATGCATTTTTTTTGTGATTGAGTTTTCTATCAATTTTTTTGGGTTTAGTAAGCCAGGAAGTTGCATTTTTCTATATTTTCTGCTATTCCCTGTGAGTGTGTATGGCCACGCCACAATTGTGAGTGGGTTAGGAGTGGCGTTGAGCCTCAACGCCACTACTAAGAGTGGCGTTGGGTGCTATTTACTTCAGAAGAGCGGCGTTGGTTCCTGCCTTGACTCCCTAGTGCTCTGCAATCTTTGTGCACAAAAATTTCACGTGGAATGTAGCATATAGGTAAGTAATCTAACCTTCTTTGGTACAAACTAGGTAAAATGTTGCATGAAATGAGCCTAATAAGCTATTTGGTAATCTCTAGGCTAAAATGGTAGCAACCTAGGTTGTGTTAATGTGCTGGTTGTATTGATGTGCTGGTTGTGTTGATGTGCTGGTTGTGTTTGCTCTCACCATTTGCATGAAACTTGTAATAAACATGGTTTGGTAATGTAAAACTAATTCTTGCTTATATAGAAACTCACCTTTTGCATGCTTAATTGTTGTAAAATGTAAGAAGGTTCTTGTATGTTTTATTTCCTTTAAGTAGTGGAAACGAAGGTAGATATAATCCTATGAGTTGCTTGTAAAGAATCACGCCTTAAGAATGCATAAGTATGATCTTAGAATCTCTATGTTTAAAGTGTCTTATCCATTCTTAAGTGAATCAAGACACTCACCAATTCTATTTCCCGATGCCTGTTCGGGTGGTGACTCACACTATTAGCTCCCTATGCTAAATGCACGGTGCCGTAGTCATCCCAATGACTTGGATCACTGAGGTAACCCCTCCTTATCCATAAAGGGGTAACAATAAAAAGAAGTTCAAGTGCAGGAATATTCATGCACACGCTAGGTGGCATTAGTCACTATACGCCTTCAGGAAGGCGTCTGGTTTGAAATACCAAGAGGAGGGGGGTGAATTGTTGTGGAATTCGAAATTTAAAAACTTTATAGGAATGGAGACAAGTAGTTTCTAGTGGTTTGGACACATCAAGTCCTACGTCCACTTTCCCAAAGACCAACTTTAGGGTTCCACAATCCACCAAGGATATAAATGAGAGTTTTATCAATGTTAACTCATAACTTAGTGTTTACCAAGGCTAACACCAAACCTTACAATGAGTTTTCTCCCAAGGCTCACTCACAAACCCTAGTGTTTATAAGGCTTACACCAAACCCAACCCTAGTGTTTCCCAAATCCTTATAAGAATTTACAATAGTACAAGGTAGAAAGACTACTCAACCTAAGCAACTAATGTTAATGTGTTCTAACTACCCAAAGACAATAAATTCACCTAGAATTTATTATAAAGAAATTTGAGAAAATTAATTGCAAGAGTTTGGGTATCAAAGATTATGTGTACTTTTTGAGGCACATTTATGATGGGTATTTATAGCCAAAAAATCCAAAACTAGTTGTTAGAAACACCTCAAAGGTTGTCTCTAACGGATAGTAAAAATTACATTTAATACTCTACGAGACGTCAGGTTGCAGGGGTGATATTGTATGTCTCCGCCGCGATATTCAAGAATAGTTCAACAACCAGTTTTTTTGTGAAGGTCACGTGTGCGATAAAACTGCTAGGGAAAAGGCTTGGAAGGGGTCTTCTAAACTTGGATCGCAGGCATGATCAAAGATATCAAGGGGGCAATGCACACTCTTGAATGCAATTCCTTGCAAGGGTTACAGGGGATGATCCATGTGATATCTGGTGTGAGCAACTGGTCTTAAACTTTGTCTTCTAAGTCAACCTACTTCTCCCTAGATCATGAGGGCGATGGCTTCATTGTGGGCATGACCAAAGTTATAGAAGCTTTGGTCATTCTAGACTACTTGATCCTATGCACGATGAAGGTAGATCACAAGGGCAATATGGTCATCATGGGGGCATTTGACCTTACTGCAGTCGTGATTTATAGATCACTTTGCCAATCCTTGATTCTACTTATTGAAACCCAACCTACACACTTGGGAACTTGTTTAGACACTTAGGCCAACAATCTCCCCCTTTTTGAGTTTAACTATTTAAAAATATTTGAAGGCACAAAAGTGTTAAACAAGTGTGTGCATTGAGTGGAATTGCTCCCTCTTAACTTCTGCAGTATTAAAAAACTTACAAGAGCAAAGAAGAAGAATATCAGAGCAATGGTAGGGTTTTTTACACAAGTTTTAGATTTTTACCAAATATGCTTTAAGTCAATTTTAAGTTCAAAGGACATCTCAATCTAATCCATTTATCCAAGCAAGGGATTAGGAACCAGGAACTAAGAGATTTTCTTCCCCTTTGTCAACTCAAAAAAAAAATGTTAAAGCATAAAAGATAAGTAACGTAAGGCATAAAGAAAGCAATAAACATAAAAGATAAAGACAAATATGCTTAATAACACATCTGTTCATTAATATAAACAAAAAGGTACAAATCTAAATAGCAATGAAAAACATGTGATGAAATGCATGAAAATGAATGAAAAAACTTTTCACAATGGGCCAGTCATATTATGATCACATGGGGGAATATCTATCTTAGAATGGATGGCCTTGATGTCCTCATGGATGGTGTTGAGGTCATCATCCTTTTCATCAAGCCTTTGAGACCAATGCTCAAGCCATTTGACTTGTTGGTTCATCCTTTCCAAACTCCTTTGAAGTCTATCAAGGACTTCATCTCCAATGGTGGCCGGTCCTTCCTCCATGGCTTTGGATCTCCTTGCCTCTACTAAAGCCTTTCTCCTCTCTTCTTTTTCTTTCTTCTTCATAACATCAGCTACACCACCCAAGTACCTATAGGTACCATCTGCTTGCTTGGCCACTATCTTTGCCTTCTTTTCAAAGAATTCACTCGCCATCAAGCCTTTTCTAAGTTCAAGTTGAGTCATAAGAGGGTAGGCTTGGGGAACTTTGAGATTAAACTGAAGGAAGTAGGCAAGATGGGTGACATATGAGCCAATAAGGATAGCAAACCCCTTATTGGTTGTCAACACCAAAATGTGGTCAATGAAGAAGTAAGATGCTTGGATATGTTTGTTATAGATACACAGTAAGGGAAGAGAAGGTCTTTTTAGGTGATTTTGTTGTTTCCCTCCTTATTCGCCAAAACAGTGTTCCCAATGATCTTATGAAGCATAAAATGTCCAAGATGCTTAAGGTATTTAGAAGGTGAGTGCCCTTCATATAACTTCTCTGAGCAAGCAATTTCATGCTAGAACTCCATCATATCCATTGTACGTTTATTGAAGTTCATGATCCCTCTTGAAAGGAAACCAAAACAGGCATTCCAATTGGCGATGGGGAAGGTAAAGGCCTTTCCAAACAACTTGAACCTACATACATAGTACCCATGGTCCTTTTACACATTATTGTTAACCTTCAAAGTTTATAGAAACTCCAAGGTGAGATTTCTATATCCTTTTTACTTTGGTCTAGCAAACTCTATCCATCCCAAATTTTTTAAATACCCATCCACTTCATCGAGAATCCCCAAGACTTGAAGGGGCTTGATGGGAATCCTCCTTGTCTTAAGGAATTCCTTCTCATCAAGCCTCTTAATCTCCACCCATTCCTCATCGATCAACATGTCCCAAAGGGTTCTTTGTTGTGGCTCATGTTGAGGAGTGCCTTGAGTTTGTTGTTGAGGCTATGTTGGAGGATTTTCAATTGGTTTTGGGGTGGTTTTTGTTGTTTGTTTAGTTGTAGGTTTTGGGGTTACCTTTGAAGAAGATTTTGGAGGTTTTTCTTTTGGTTTTAGAGTGGACTTGGAATGGGTTTGAGTTCAAGATGGTTGTCCTTGTGATTGTTTGGGTAACATGTCCCCAATTGGTGGTGTATCTTCTTCATCTGACCCTATAAACCTAATCTTCTTCTTTAGATGCTTCTCAAGGTCATCCACTAATCCTCTTTGTGCTTTTTTCTTCTTGACCACTATGTTTTTAGCGTATGTGAATGTAGAAAATGCAAGAAAAGTAAACAAAAAGGAAGTTTTAAGGCTTGAGAGAGAGGAGTAGAAGAGAAAAACTATTCTAAAAATCCTTAAAACTTATGAAAAATTATGTTAACCTTCATCCATATGCTTAAAAGGGTTTATATAGGCATATTTGGACCCCCTTTTGGCATAAAACGTTTGAAAAAATCGAAACTTGGTGTTAACACCTAATTTTTGGATGTAGGAATAAGGAAGCGGCTCGAAGGCCCAATAATGATAATTCATGCTTTAAAATATGGATTGAGTTGACAATTGCTTTCTAGATATTACGTAGTCACATTCAAAGTGTTTTCTAAGCTTTCAGAGCATGATTTCACCTAAAACTTCTGTTTTAAGCATAAATAATGCATGTTTTAGTCGACTTTTATCATAACTTTGGCTACGAGTATCAGAATGACTCAAAAATTTTATGGTTGATAGTTGAGGCCATTCTACACTTTTTTTTCTTCATACGTTTTTGCAAAATCTAACATTTGAAGGCCCAAAAGGGCCCAATGCCATTCTTCCAAGTGGAGTTGGACCCATCGCCACTCATGTGACTGGCGTTGGGCTTAATACCATAAGGAAGACTGGCGTTGGACCCCCAATGCCAATAGCAAGATTTTAGGTATAAAAGGCCCAGTTTCAAGCTGTTCAGTGTTCAGCCCGGAATGATCCGTACAAACTGTACATGCATTCCAAGGCCCTATAAGACCATTTTTTACTAAAATGTCCTTGATTTAAGCTCAAGTCATTGATTTTCATTAGGAAATTGATGTTTTAAACCCTAGCTTAAGAACTAAGCTAGTAGTGGTATAAAATGCAACTTAAATCAGATTTTAGGGAGGAGGAACGGCTGATACAAATTCTAGAGTTTAGTTATTCATATTAAATATCTAGAACCATTGATAGCTACAAAGAATCATGTTTTAAAGTGTAGGAACATAAAAATCTTTGGAAGTTTCCATCTTTTTTCATTAAAAGGCGATTTTGAAGCATTCAAATTCATTCAAGTGGATTTCCAGTGGTTGTAATTCATTAGAAAGCACCTCACAAGTTACTAAACTCAGATCTGAGGGTACTTAAGCACTTCCAATTTGATATGTTGCAATGTAAGTACTCAAATTCTTAGTTTGTGTTATGTTTTCACGATTGTTTGTGTATTTCTATAGTTTGCATGATGCTTTAACATGTTTTTACTTTCTGTAATTTTCTATTTTTTAACATGAATTAATGTCGTTTATGCATGCATGTTTGATTTAAATGTCAATAAATGACATGTACATGCATTGCAAGTGCTTAAAGTTGTTTCCTTTGTATGTTTTGGAATGTTTTGTTTCAGATCTGAATTGTATGATGCCATGAGCTTGTTTTAAATGCATAAAAATCATTTCTTTTCGTGTTTTAATGCATAAAGTTGCCATCTTTGTATGTTTTCATGCATAAAGTTTGTATCTTGACATGTTAACATGTAAAGTTTCAATTTTTTTGATGTTTTATGTGTAAAGCTTACACGTTTTTAATGTTTAATGTTTGTCATGATTAGATCTAGGGCTGTATGTCATGATTCATGCATTTTAACATGTTTTTATGTTGTTTTGTTGCATTTTTGCGTTGATTTATCAAATTTCTGAGTCTAGTAAGCTTGGGAATTTCATATTTGGAATTGTTTTTGCCTTCTAGACGTGTCCGTCAACCAAATCCAGTTGGGGAACTGGTGTCACCACCAACACCAATCCAAGTAGTGGCATTAGTGCTCTACTAGCTTCCTGGGGTCCTTTTTATGTCAAGATACATGGTTGTGTAAGTTTGTATGGTTGCATAGTTTTCATGTGGAATGCAGCAATCAGGTAAGCATTCTGAACCTTCTTTGGCAATGATTAGATGTTATTTGCATGAAATAAATATAACTAATGGCTTGGTGATAATTTAAGGTCTAAAATCGTAGAAACCCTAGGTTGTGTTGTTGTTTTGATGTGATGTGTTTGTTATCACTTATGCATGTTAATTAACCCTTAATGATGGTTGGTAATTGTTAAAATTAACCCTTATTTGATTGTTAGAAACCCACCATTGCATGTATGTATGTAAAAGGTAGGCGATAATTGTTGTATGTTATTGTTGCTTATTAGAAGGATTGAAGGTTAGCATAATACTAAGAGTATTGGGTAAAGAATCACACTTTGAGAATTGCTAAGTCCGATCCTAGAATCTTTGGGGTTAATGCACCTATCGTATTCCTAAGAGGAATCGAGGCATACACCTTGTAAGACATTCCTTATGCCAGTTCAAGTGGCAACTACTGCTTCAGTCCAGTCGAGGAACACACAGTACTGCAGTTGCTAGTCATGGCTCAAGCTCTGTGGCAACCCCCTCCTTGTCTGCAGTTTGGTGACTCCACTGGGGACACTTGACAGACAGACTTATGATTCAAGTGATTACAAATACTCTTTTTATTATGCTTAATTCTTGTTTCTTTGCATTCATACTTGCATTAAAACACCCTATCACGTGGGAACTATTGGTTTACAAGAGTTCTTTATAGGAGGTAAAATCAGTGACTACCACTCATAGTCGATGAATTGTCCTACTATTGTTTACCATCTTAACTATAGTTAATGAGTGATAGTTAATGGGAAATTCAAAGCTGAATGTCCTACCATCACTTGAACCTTTTTTGAAAGAGGGAGATGGTTAATGGGAGTTCTCCTTCTATGGGAACCTTGTTTAGCTGAACCGACTCAAGCCATCTAATGACCATAGCGACCTCCTCTAGGACTTACTAAATGATTACTTTGTTATATGATGCCATAAAGCCGTTGTTTTGGCCTCATCTAGTGTTATCGCCCTTGAATCAAACCTCTAATTGCTACCTATGGGGGCATCGAGTGTTAGTCTAATTGTACCTGACTACTGCGGCCTTATAACATAGGATCAATTAGGGTTTGAGAAGAGTGACCTTGACTACTACTTGTATGGAATGGATGTTGGTGCGTTGTTCTAATTGTACCTGACCAATGGAAAAACAACCCTGGATCATAGGAAACATCAAGGACTCATCGAGAGCAAAGACATAGGATAGGGACTTGACAATCACTTATTGTTTGGTTTGTACGGTGAGAGCCTCTATTACGTGCAAACATGCATGCTACGTCGGCAATAGCATCCCTTGTTGATGCAATGGCCCAAACCAATTCCTAGGAATGTTGACTTGCTAAACAAACACATATGTGGGATGGTATGTGTGTTTGACTAACATTTGCTACCTGTGTTCCCTTGTGATGCCTGCATTCATGCATACATGCATTCATGATTCTTCGCATATACATGTCATAGGATGCTAACCCTTTGTTTTGCATTAACATGAATCCTCTTAAGAATCCCATGAATGACATGCACTTCCAGGCGATCTAGAATTTAATTCAAACAGAGGTCCGAAAATCTGTGTAAGAGGAAAGACAACAAAGAAATATGCTAGTTGCACCATTGCCTAGGAAACCATTACCTCTGGATTTTGAAATGCCCATGATGGAGAAATATGATGGCTTGACTGACCCAAGGCTCCACCTCATGCAAATTTACATCATTCTATGGGCAATACTTTTACGACCTACCCAGCTAATCAGAGCATTTCCATTAACCTTGGAAAGGGCGGCTATGGTATAATATGAGACACTGTCATTCAAAATCAAGAAAGACATAGAGCTCTTTTGGGCAGCCTTCAAGGAGCACTTGCTGCCTAACACAGGTGAAGTAGTCCCACCAGTGCCATAAACTACTCCCGTCATCGACTTGTATAAATCATTGTCTGAGAACTTTAGCTATTTGTATGAGAAGAGGCTTATCATCCCAAAAATGGGGGGTCCTACTATGCTAACACCACAATGGGGGCCCAACGCCTAGAAATACTACAGATACTATGTATGCTTAGGGCATGATGCCGACCACTGCAGCTTGTTGAAGGAAACTCTATACACCATTATCACCAGGGATGGCCTAGGTGAGAGGGAGCCAGGGAAATTCTATAGGCCAAATACCCCTAATAAGAAAGCCATTCCTAAGGGTGACCAACTTCAAGGAAGACAAAGGGGCTCTGCTATGGATCTGTTTGATAAGAATATCATTAAAGGATTGCTTCACTTGGAAAAGCATATTGGGCCTCTCCCCAACATGGATACTCCTTACTATTAGTATCACTACTGCAATGGACATTATCTGGAGGAATGTATACCGTTTGTCCATGAGTTTTAGAAGCTAGTTCAGAAAGGAATCATCATTGATGTAGGAGAAGGAATGTGGGGGTTTACTGATGAGTGGACTATGATAGATGAGGTCCAACCACCTCTAGGAGACCAAGGAAAGCTGGCATTCATAGAAAATGAGAACCGATGGATAAGGGATTACCTGATTCGATAGTACCTTGATGAAATGCCTGCACTAATCAAATTTATGGAAAAGTAACATGAAAAGGAGCTTGGTTAGAGGCAATCAGAAGATATGGAAATTTGAAGCATCACTCAGAAGATAGATGGTAGATTTAGGAAGCTTTCTTTCATTTGATTATCTTTGATATTTAAACTTTTATTTTGGCATGTTTTGATTAGTTTTAATGTAATAAAAGCCCTTGTTTTATTTTTATCAATTTTTTTTTTCTTTCTAAGGTCAATGATATAAACGCCAATTTTGTTTAATTGTGTGATGTTTTATCTGATGGCATTGTGCATTACATAGATCATATCATAAGCATTTTTGACATTAATTTTGTGCAAGCACATTCTATTAACATTAGCATAAAAGAACAACCAAAGGAAATAACTATTGCATTTTATATTACTGCTAATGAGAAAGAAAATTTTGAAAAAATATTAAATAAAAGAAAGGCGCATTTGCATGGACATATGATGACATGCTAGGTATTGACAGAACTATCGCCAAACATCGCATTCCTAGAGACTAAGCTAAGAAGCCCTTGAAGCAAAAGCTTCAAAAACTTAGACCGCACTAGGCCAAGCTCATCAAGGAAGAAATTGAGAAGCAGATCAATGCTAGGTTATTGGAAGTTGTTAGCTACCCAGAATGGTTAGCCAATATAGTCCCAGTTTCCATGAAAGAAAGAAGGGTCAGGATGTGTATAGACTATAGGGATCTGAATGAAGCATCGTCGTAGGATGATTTCCCCTTGCCTCACATTGAAGTTCTGATTGATAGTGCAGTGGCAAGAGCCATATCTATTCCTTTATGGATGGCTTCACTGGCTATATCCAGATAATGATGGCACTTATAAACAAGATCAAGACAACTTTCATCACAGAATGGGGTGTTTACTGCTACAAAGTCAAGGAACAAGGTTGTGGCCATCCTTTGATAGGTTGATCCACTGCTTTACTTGTATGAAGCACTAGTACTAGTAGGGAAGCTCGTTAAATGGTTGGTATTGCTGACTGAGTTTGACATACAGTACCTGACCAGGAAGACTATCAAGGGAAGGGTAGTAGTAGAGTTTCTAGCTCTTAATCCATTAGAAGGGCAAGAAACATGGGAGTATGAGTTCCCGGATGAGTCTTTGAGCCTAATAGAAGCAAATGGTTAGAAGTTGTAATTTAACGGAGTATTGAACTACAAAAAAGCCAGAGTGTGGGCAATCCTAGACACACCTGAAGATGAGAGCTTTCCTTTAGCAAAGAAGTTGGACTTCAAGGTCAATAACAACATGGCTGAATACGAGGCATGTATCTTTGGTTTGGAAGCAGCCACTGTAGCATGAGGAAAGAACATCACTGTTTATGGAGATTCAGTACTCATCATTAACCAAGCCTTAGAAAACTAGGAGGTCAAAGATAATAAGCTAAAACCCTATTCGGAGTACATACATATGCTTACACTGAGTATTTCTAATTGTACTTTTGCACATCAGCCGAGGGAAGAGAATTAAATGGCGGACACATTGGCAACATTGGCATCCATATGGGATAATCCTAGAGATGTAGCTATGAAACCTCTTATGATGTGTAGAGGCAGAATCCCATACTTTTTCAAATGGATGTTAAAAGTGCTTTTCTAAATTGTTTTATTGAAAAGGAAGTGTATGTTGAACAACCTCCCGATTTTGAAAATTACAAATTTCCTAAACATGTTTTCAAATGAAGGCCTTGTATGGTTTAAAACAAGCTCCTAGAGCTTGGTATGAAGGCTTAGTTCATTTCTTTGTAAAAATGGTTTCTCTAAAGGGAAGGTTGACACTACCCTCTTGATAAAAAGGCATATGAAAGACATGCTTCTTCTCCAAATTTATGTGGATGACAATATATTTGGTGCTACTAATAAGAGTTTATGCAAGGAATATGCTAGGCGCATGACTAGGGAATTTGAAATGAGCATGATGGGTGAGCTCAAATTTTTCCTTGGATTACAAATCAAGCAAAGCAATGAGGGCATTTTCATCAACCAAACCAAATATTCTAAGGAGCTTCTCAAAAGGTTTGGAATGGATGGAATCAAATAAAGCAACCAATGAGCACTACCTCAAAGTTGGACAAGGATGAGATGGGAAAGCTTATGGATAAGAAAAAGTATAGAAGTATGATTGGTTCACTTCTTTATCTTACCAAAAGTAGACCTGACATTATGCATTCGGTTTGCTTATGTGCTAGATTTTAAGCTAGTCCTAGAGAGTCTCATTTGAATGCTATTAAAAGAATTTAAAATATTTGCATGGCACCTTGCCATTGGGTCTTTTGTATCCTAGAAGTGCATCATTTGAGTTGATTACTTTCTTCGACTCTGACTTTACAAGTAGTTTGATGGATAGAAAAAGGACCTCTAGTCTATGTCAACCACTTGGAAATTGTTTGGTCTCATGGTGTAGCAAGAAACAAGCATCCGTTGCATTATCAATCGCGGAAGCGGAATATGTGGTGGCGGGTTGTTGTGGAGCACAAGTTTTGTAGATGAAGCAACAATTTATGGATTATGGACTTAAAGTTGATCACATTCCCATTAAATGTGACAATACTAGTGCCATTAATTTATCAAAGAACCCAATTCAACATTATAGAAGTAAACACATTGATATTAGGCATCATTTTTTGCGTGATCATGTGCAAAAAGGGAATATTGCATTAGAATTCATTGACACAAATAACCAACTTGCGGATATCTTTACAAAACCCTTAAATGAAGTTCAAATGAGTTTTATTAAGAGCGAATTGGGTATGATTGATGAAAATTATCTCCCTTGCTAAATTTATTTTCTTAGACACTAACTTTAAATTCTTTCCTACCCTGTATTAAAATTATAATTTTTTTATGTGTCTAACATCAATGGAGATTTTTGTTGATCTTTGGCCATTCTTAATTTTAAAAATTTTTATTTTTTTCATGCATTCTATCTTGAATACTTTTCCCCCCATCTTCCCTCTCCTTTCCTTCCCCTCTTTGTATTTTTTTGGGAGAGAAGGAGATGTCAAACCATTGGCAGCAGTTTGCAAACCGCTAGAGTGGTTCAAACCACTAGCAATGGTTCAACAGCCCTAATTCTCAATTTTTGTATTTTCTAGCGTTATACAAAAGATATAAACGTTAACGAGGGGTATTTGGTGCATCTTTAAGGTATTTTTAACCCCTCCTTAGCCTATATATATCTCCATACATGTTCCATACGCTTCACATAACTCATATGCTTCTTTCTTCATAATTTTTGCTTTCTTACTTTTATTTACTTCTCTAGCCTTTTCCATTTCTTTTTTTTTTTTTTTGCATTCATCATCCTTAGAATATATCTCAAACAATCACTAGGAAAGCTAAAGGCAAAGGAGTTGCTACTTCATCTCAACCTCCAAAACCTTCCTTTGGTGATGGTCTTACTAAAGAAGATAAGAAGAGGATCAATGTTATGGCTAAGAGGAAAGTTGAGCCTACAAGAGTCATTACTATTGAGACTCTTATGGAGCTTGGCATTGATAAGGAGGTTCTTGAATGGCTAGACAACATTGAGTTAAGAGATTTCATGC
>CANYLF012637667.1:0-10924 GCA_948193215.1 Bocquillonia castaneifolia
AGGACATTTTGTCGTGTAAATCATCAGAGATGTAGAACCCAATGTGCATGCTCCGATTGATCCATAATTTGCATACCTTGCAGCCTCATTATGAACGTCAATATAATATCGGATTGTTCTTCTTATGTTTGATTAAGGGAAATCTATGGTTATTTGTACTTCATTTTACTTTTTCTTTCTAAACCTTGGATGAAATATTAATTTCTCATCCAACAGTGATAAAGTGATAAAATGAATTTTACTTTGTAAAAAACAAATTAACCATAAAATGCACCATTTGATTATATAAAATACACTCTATGTATACTACATTTATGAGAATAAATCTAGTCACACTGTCAGTGGCGAACTTAGAAATTTTGGTGAGAAAGGACAACATAAAATTTTCAAGTGAACATAAAAATAATTTTAAAATTTTCAAGGAAATATTTGAAATTTTTCAAGAGTTAGGAGGGCTAAACACTAATTTTAGGAGGGATAAACTTAAAATTTAAAATTTTTTCAAGGGTGTTTTTGAAAATTTTTTGAGGCTAGGAGGTAATGGACCCACCAGCCCCCTAAATCCGCCATTGCACACTGTGATTGTTCATGGTAATGAACTTCAAAAAAATATTTATAATATCCAAAATTTAAAATTTCAATTATTTTGAGAAAAAAATATTTAAAAAATAATAGGAAAATAATTTTCCAGTGACTGGCTGATAATCGACGACCGTCCAGCGACCGGTGATTGGTGGTGGCCGGTAATAATTGGAAGTCATCATAAGTGGTTGGAATATTAAATACTATATGTTTATATGATTTTTTGAATTAATTTATTGTTTTTCAAGTTTAGAAAAATAACTTCTTCTCTTGAAAAGAGTAAGTCATTTTTTAGAAAAGTGGCTTGTTTTCCCTTTGACCAGGAAAATATTTTTCATTGACTAATTTTCCTGAGTACACCAAACACCGAAAAATCGGGAAACGGAGCCTTATATTTGCCAACACTTCCCAGTTGATAGTAAAAATTAATTTTGAGGAGAAGAACGAATACAACACTTGGCTCTTGCACCGAAACATATTATAAAATCAATCAGTCCGTATTATATGCATTCTAAAGTTACTTTACCTTGTATAAAATAACGTTTACTTTATTACTTTATTATTATTGGATGAGAAATTAACACTCTATTAAAAAAAATAAAGTGAATAAAGTATTCTCGGTGCATTCTATGAATATTTTGACTCTGTAAATAATTATAAAATCAAACATATATAGTGTATAGAAACAATAAAGCGATTTCAACATATCCATTATATTTGGTTAATTCGGCGCCTTCTAATCTTACTTTACAAAGTAAATCTTGGGAAGTTAACTTTCGTATAAAAAACAAGGTAGCTAAAAGATAAAGTAATCTTGGAATTTCCCTGGTTAATTCAGTTTGTTATTTTGAGTTTTTGACTATAATTTTTCACCAAACTCAATCTCAAGAACACAGCTCACATAACATAAACATAAAGGAATAGATGATGGGCTTTAATACAAGCAAAAGGCCCGTAAATTGGTCCAAGAATATGATATGTTTATGTTTATATATCAAAAGCACACACGCCAAGTGAAAGTGATTTTGTTGGAAGAGAAATGAGAAGTTTTCTCTCGGCATCAGGATTGATTTCCAAGTCAAAATACATATTTTCACCGCAGCCATTTACACTGACACTGACAGTAAGAAATTCATTCAATTTAAGCAACAGATTACAATCATCTCTTTCCAATCAAAGAAGAGCTTTCGCGATCATGGCGTCCGACGATTTTGTTAAAGGAAATGTTTATCCAAACGGCGTCGCTGTCGTCACTCTCGATCGTCCCAAAGCTCTCAACGCCATGAACTTAGGTCGCTTCAATGTTTGATTTCATTTCTGTTTTTTTTTTTAAATTTATTTAGGGATTTAAAATTATTGAATGAATTGTTATTGCAGAAATGGATGTTAAGTACAAAACATATCTGGATGAATGGGAGTCGGATTCTAGGGTTAAGTGCGTGATTGTTGAAAGCAGCTCTCCACGTGCATTTTGTGCTGGTAATTAAATTTGACTTTCATTTATTTTTTTTTATTGTTTTTTGTGTGTTATATATGTGTGTGTATATATTTGGAGTGTGTATGTTTGGTGGTAATGCAGGAATGGATATAAAAGGTGTTGTTGCTGAAATTCAAAAGGACAAAAATACGCCTCTTGTGCAGAAGGTGCTTTTATGCACTTTTTTGCTTTCTATTATTATTATTATTATTTATTAGATTTCAGGTTCTTGATGTTGGATTTGCATGTCTATTTTTGTAATCTTATTTTTATCTTTTCTGCTGTGAACTCTGTGCTAATGTCTATTTATATTTGACGATTGATATTTTGTGTAGTTGTTGTTCTCTAATTGATTACCAAGGTATTAGTTTATTGTTATCTGCAGGTGGTGATGTGAAGGCTATTACATCCAATAACCAACTGTCAGATATGATTGAGGTCTTCTTGTGTTCTCTTGGTTATATGTGTAAATCACCTTGCATTGTGTGCTTTTTGTCAGTTCAATTCAAGTTAATATCTGTTGGCTACCTTAGAATTGGACATTTTAACCTTTAATGCCTGATCTTTGGTCATTCATACTAAAGATTTAGAGAAAAGGATTATTATGTTGTGTCTTGTGAATGAGGGGACCCTATACCCTTATTTTTACTTCTTCATTCTGAAATAGAAGTTTCATCAAACTGAGCTAAGATGTGTGTTTATACTTAAGAATTTTTCATTATGGTTTAGTTGAAGCTGTACTTTTGCCTTTTGCTTGTTTAATCCTACTTATCCGTATAATCTAGCAGGTTCAAAAACAAGCATGTTTTGTAAATTGATCAGTCATAACCTTCTTTCTTTGTTCTGGTTCATATCTTGACATGCGCTTATTTTATTGTGTTTTTCTTGAGAATCTGAAATCAACCTGTTTGAGGCCGTAATTGAGCCATTAGTTCCCTTTTTTTAATAAATTATTTGGATTTGATACTAATGAGGCTATGCATCATTGGCTACAAAGTCATTTTTCTTGGCTTTTTGGTTTGAATTCTCACAGTGCTCAGGAAAATATAAAAAATTCCTATGCAAATTCTTCCTAGTTCATTCTCCCTATGTCTTAAAATTATAGTTTACTTTCAAAAACACAATATTTAAGAACATTGGTTTTTAGACAACAAATTACATGAATCTTCCAAAAACACCCACACCCTTATAATATAATTAATGAATCTAAGTTAGAATTCCCAACTTTAAAAAAAATTTAGTTGTTTTGTTTTCGCTTCTTTGAGTTTGACATGTCCTGTTCTCCACTATCTGTCAGGTATTCACTGCAGAATATTCTCTGATATGCAAAATATCTGAGTACAAGAAACCATTTATATCTTTCATGGATGGCATAACAATGGGCTTTGGACTTGGTCTATCTGGTCATGGTCGCTACCGAATTGTTACAGAGGTACAATTAACAGTTAAATATATATACCTTTTATATCTTGCAATTTTGTTGAGAATGAATCGTAAATTTGCTATTCTAACTTGTGCATTCTGCGAGCTTATATGCAGAAAACCGTTCTTGCTATGCCAGAAAATGGAATTGGCTTGTTCCCAGATGTTGGGTTTTCTTATATAGCTGCACATACTCCTGGAGAAGGATCAGTTGGTATATTCTTAAGTTCTGTTGCTCTGGGTCATCGTCTCTAATTGTATGCAATGCTGCTCGATGTTTCTGAGGGCTTGAACTGAGCTTCAGTAAATTAATGAAATTCACCAGATTTATTACCATAATGTTCACTGAGTGAAACACCTAAGCTGGGAAAAGTGTTTTTGATCATTTGTCCATGCTAAGACAAATAATGGACTCCTTACGCCTAGAATGAACATGTATACCATTCTGCCAAATATATAGGAAAGAGCGCAGAACATAGGATATGTATTCGCGTCAACACATGTACCCACTTGGAGATGAGTACTTGCACATGATGCACACATTGATTGGGAATTAATTTTTAGGGTACTATATGATCTAAGGTTGGCTATTTTTAGGGTACTATATGATCTGAGGTTGGTTTCATTATTCTTTTTATTCATTTGTAAAATAAAACTAAGCTTTATTCTTTAGTCTTAGAATCTCTTGTAAGGAGACTTTTGATATCCTAGATTGACCTCTGAAAGAAAGACTTGATATTCATCATTCCGAGCAATCATCCTGATCTAGTTCTTCCAATGACTGAAGAGCTAAGATGTGGTTGACCTCTATAGTTATTTTGTGCTTAGATGTTGATAGAAAGTCTATTTGCTTAGGTTGACATATAATCCAATAGGCTTTTATTTCTTACTTTGACAACTGGCTTTTCTGGAAACGTATAGTGAACTTTTGGTCCTCATATTAATGTGTTGTGCTTATATTTCACAGGTGCTTTTCTTGGATTGACTGGCAGGAGGATTTCTACTCCTTCTGATGCATTATTTGTAGGTCTTGGAACACACTTTGTGCCATCGGGAACTTTAGGTTCTGTAAAAGATGCCCTTTTGGCGACTACCTTGTATGTCTTGCAGAAGCTTTATCTTAATTTTCATTTTGGTAAATGTTGTAGCTTTATGTTATTTCCAGAAAATGACATTGACTTGCTATTACTGTTTAAATTGCAAAAAGTTGTACTACCTCCGTTCCGTTGTTAATTTTAGTGAAATCTAGTATAAATTGACTAGTTTTAACTTCTTATGAAAATTTTAATTATAGTGTTAATTCATTTAATATGCTTTGGAAATGTATAAATTATTAAGGGCAATTTTGGGGAAAAAAAGTTATTAATGTGCTCTTGATTTTATAAGTGGACACTTATTATGGGACAAGTTAAAAAGGTAAAGTGGACTCTTTTTGTGGAACGGAGATAGTAATAAATAATAGCAGACTGCCAAAATGATTAGAAGAAAGACCAAGGTTCCTGCTTCATTTCAGCTGTTAAAACAATAGGAAATCCCTGTTTCTGGGAAGCATTTTTTTATGATTCTTCCTGGTTAATGTTACTGCAAATTGGGCTAAAGCTTTCCAGCCATTCTGACTAATTCTCTTTGAATGCAGTTCCCAAAACCCTCATGATGACATCAAAGCACTTTTAGCAAAGTACAGCACTGAACCAGAGTCCGAGGCTGAGTTGAAGTTGCTTCTACCTCGAATTATTTCAACCTTTAGTGCAAGTAAGTCCGTAAAGGAGATTATTGAAGAGCTGAAAGAGCATCAGCAGAGTGCTGATACCAAAGGTGAGCTGCTTTTATTTTAGTTTAATTCTCAATAACATGCTTGTGCATACATTAACTTTTGTGGTGTTAAATTCTCTGCTGCTTCTTGATGATGGAAACCTGCGATCTAAATGAACTTTGTTTTGATCTATGGATTCTCTCTCTCATCTCCCCAATTTCTCTCTTTGATTTTTAAATCATTTCTTTTTTCAGTGGCGGAGTGGGCTAAAGAGGCACTTCAAGGTCTTGGAAAGGGTGCTCCTTTTTCTCTCTGTTTAACTCACAAATATTTCTCCAAAGTGACATCTGAATATGGAAAACCATCAAATGAACTATCAACTGTGAGTTTGAGTCTCGTTTTTCATCATTTTGTTCCCCTTCTGCAATCGTTTCTTTTACTTGTACAACTTAGGAGGTATTTGGCTCATAAAATGGAATAGAATAGCTATTTTATGGCACATGGAATAACTATTCTTTACATATTGTAAAGAATTGATATTCCATGAAATTGAAAAATTACAATATTGTGGGAAGGACAAAATAAAAAAATATAATTTTTTTTTATGGAATAACTATTTTATTTTATAATAAATTACTCCCTAGAAATAGCTATTCCATTCCATTCCATGAACCAAACGGTAGTTTGAAAGTAATGTCTTTATTGAACTGGAAATTTGCTGTATGCAGCTAAATGGGGTGATGAAAACAGAATACCGCATTGCCTTAAGGTCTTCTCTGCGGAATGATTTTGCTGAAGGGGTCAGGGCTGTCTTGGTGGACAAAGATCAGGTTCTATTCCTAATATTTTCTTACATTAAACTGTGCGATTGTTTTTCTCATTTCAGCATGTTGCTTAGTGGTATTTATGATAATTACTCTGCAGAATCCGAAGTGGAATCCCCCAAGCTTAGAAGAAGTTGATGAAAATGAAGTGGAATCTCTCTTCAAACCATTGAGCCCAGAAGTTGAAGAGTTGAGAGTGTGATTTTTGCAAGCCTAATTGTCTTTCCTACCTTACTTGAATAACAGCTGTGTGTTGTAGTGATGTTGTTCCACATTTGCTGCAGGCACAGCTTTTGTCCGTGAATATTGGGTACTTGAATTCCAATCTCCAATAATATACTATGTTGGGATTGCTTCACCTATTTATGCATGTAACCAATCTCGAATTTATCATGTCATAGAGAATAATATGCATTTTGTTTTAAAATCCACATTTATCATTGTAAAAAGAATAATATTATGCATTTTAATGTCAATTACACATAATTTGACACAATTCCCCCATTGGATCTCTTTAAATGTGTGGAACTATACAGGGTTTTCCTCACTCAATTTTCTGCAGTGGAGATGCTGCTTTGCATCTCCTGATCAATCTTCAGTGTAGGCTTCGCTTGTTTATTTAGCTGTCACTGTCACTTTTATAATCATACGGAAAGTTCTGATTAATGCATGTTACAATTGAAAAATGTGAATCCGCAGGGTTAATTCCTCACTGGTATAATCTACGAGGACCCACCACTCTTCAAACTTTGCAACAGATCAAAATATCCAGAGCATTCAGGACTAATATACCTGCAATGAATGCAAATACACTTTAGCTGCTGAATTTATTAATTTTTTGTTTTAATTGGGCAGAGATCAGATACAAAGATAAGAAGATGACCCAATTAAAACTGACAAAACCTAGGCAGCAAACACTTGAGCTATGGCTCTAGAAATTTTCTAAACAACGATAAACTGGTTAAATGGTTAAGCAATATGGCAGCCCGAGGCAAACAGTAGATATGTTAATCTCCTTCACAACAATTAGGAATCTCACTATATATTATAATGGAGATTTTCTCCTTAAACCTTCCCATAGCCAGAACAAAAGTCTAATGACAACAATTTTAACAGGGAATGTAAAATGCGAACCTCAAATTTACCACTAACATTACAAATTCATGATTTTGGAATGTGTACACAATTTAATATATACTTGAGCATTAAATATTAAAGTCAATGCCTCGAACTTTCATTCTTAGCAACCTTCTGACCTAGCAGCCAGTAGAAGTACACGTTAGAAGCATGGGTATAAAGGAAAGAGGACTGAAATGAGCTCACAATGACAGGTTCTGGTATCATTCCAGAAGGGAAGTTGGGCATATTTTTGTAGCATGACTTAACAGATTGACAGCAATCGATAAATGGATGAAAGTTCTATCCTTTTAGTTAAAATGACCAAGTGAAAGTTTGAAAATAGGAAAAACAACGGAGAAGAAATACCCATGTCGAAATAGAAAGTCAATGATGACAAGAGAGCAATTTGGCTTGAAAAAATGTGTCCGCTTTATAACATTTGCAACATTTTTCACCGGGATCAACTCAAAACTCTCCACTTCTCCATCTGCAAGGCATTATAGTGGATAGATAAGATGGCAGAAAAACATAATGGGTTCCCAAATTTATAAGCAAATTTAAAAATGTTCAAGGATATGAAGTTTACAGTTATAACAGTTGCTAATACTGGAAATTAAATGTAAAAGGTTCAAGGGCTTCACCTTGGTTCTTTGGTGTAAAACCTTCAGGAAGTTTTAAATCATAACAAAATAGAACATCTCTCTTGTATCTATATCCTTCAATATCCACATAAGAAACAGCACCAACTGGTATGGCTCTGAAAACAAAATAAAAATGGGATCATCATCAGAAAGAAAGGACGGGTTGCAATAGAAGTCTAGAATGAAAAGTCGATCTAGGATCTATGACAAGGATGGAATTTCCTAGCTAGCAGACTACAGTTGCATGCTGGATTTATTGAACTTGAATTTGACAATTCACTGGCTAGGGAAAACTTACCCACTTGAAATTGATTGAGGTATTCCTGCCTCCTCTTCACATTCCTTGATAAGATTCTCTCTGCAAGAGATCCCATGTGGCTGTCATCATGACAACGGAAATGATTTAGAGCTCCCTATAAAATTTTTCTTATTTCTAAGCCGACTATTAGAATGCAGGTTTGACTAGTCCGTTGTTCTATTAAAATGCAAGAGATGTCTAAATCTTTCTTCTCCGTCTAGTTTCCACAGGTAAAAGTACATGTACCTATAAAAATAGAATCAAATAATTCTTGCAATAAACAATCTTTCAAGGTCATCTACGTTTCATGCTCAATCTCAGTTTAAATTTGCACTCTGATGCTTTCACCAAGTTATGTTGTAGTGTTTTCAGCTTTCTAAAATTAATGAATAGATTAGACATGTTCTCAACCTCCATTGTACTCTAAACTTTTTTTTTTGTCACTGCTTAACTTACAAAACAAGTGCATCTTTCTAGTGTCGAAATGAAACATATTTATACATCAAGAAGACCAAACATGTATTCAGAAGAAAATAAGCGAACAAGAGACAGTTTCATCCCAAAAGCGAAAAAGGCTTGACCAGTATTCTACATGGGCAAAGTAAATTGACAGTAAACAAGTAACAAACCAATCCTCCAGCAACAAGATGATCAAGCATCCCCGGATAAGTAGGTTTGACTTCACTCCTCTTTCCTATCCATAAAAAATTCTCGCCGTCTCTTTCCACAAAGCCATTCATATGAACTCCATAGGCCTACGATAATCAGAGGAAATCTACAATCAACATTTACATCCTCCTTAAACCAACAACAGAAACACACACTGACACACCTTTATTCCAAAATAAGGAGCAGCAGCACGCTCCAACGAAAAGTAAACAGGCGAGCCAAACGATGATACCACAGGGTAAAGCTAATTCATTAAACAAACAAATTAAAATCAACAAAAATTATCCAACACTACCAAAATAATAATAATAATAAAAGGGAATTAGAAATTGGAAAATAGTAAATAATATACCTCATTTCGGATACCTGGAATCAGACCTCCTTCTGCTAAAGATTTAATAACATCTCCAACAACTGCTGTTCTATCCTCTGCTGTCTTTAGATTCACATTTAAGCTTACATATGAATGTTCATTACTCTGAGGCAACATGAACACATCTTTAAACCTCTTTAAGTTCTCAGTAAAACTGCATATTATGAAATTTAAAAATGAATAAGTAAACAAACTTCCAAAATTGACCTTTTAAAGGTAGGTACCATGACTTTTTTTATTATTATTATCATTAGTGTAATGTTACCGGTTATGTATGTAACCGACAGTTTGGTCTTCGATTACGAATGGTACGAACTCAGATTGCATTTCCTAAAAAATAATGATAAATTAATAAGAGGAGTTTGTATTGTAAGATTAAAAAATTGCAATTGTTTCTGTAATTCAATTGTTCCAAACAAAACAAAGCCTTACGAAACTGCGGTTGCAGAGTTGAATCTTGTGGAAGAAGCCGGAGAGATCTGATGAATCGTTGGGAACATGCTCTGGTTGACCGACTCGAACGACGTCGTTCCAGGTGAAGCTGGTGCTGGTGTTAGTAGGATTAGAAACAACTGATATAGAGCGAGAAATGGATTTTATTGGAGAAGAATGATAGAATGGTGTTAAGAAGGAACTGTTTGGTTTATAAATAACGGCTTTTGGTATGCAGAGAGACGCCATGATGAAATTAAAGTATGCCACAGGCCGCTACCTTCAGTTGCTTTTCACCATTCTAATGTCTGCTCTGCTCATCTTTAGACTTTCAACGCCGTTGTTCACGTCATATTTATATTTTTGACCGAACGACTTGTCGTTTCATGACCAGAGGTTTGCGTCATCCACCACCTCACTTGCCGTGATGCGCTTGCTTGTTGATGCTGGTCAATACGATGCCGTCACGATTTAAAATTTGCTGGACCTAGATAAGACCGGCCGTCCTGGAGACGTGCCGCTGACGCTGCTACTTAAAAGGACATTCCGTTTTTAACCCCTTAAATTAATGGCAACAGGTACAGATAAGCCCCTAAACTATATCACCATTCTCACTTCAGCCACTAAACTTCAAAGTGTCTCAATTAAGCGCTTTAACTTTTTAAAATGGTACAACTAAACTCTAACCCTTATAGAAATTAACAGAACCGTTAGTATCGATATATTAAACCATAATTATAAAAGAAAAATTCATCTCTCTTCATTCTTCTTCTAATAATAATAATAATAATAATAGATTAATAACAATTTATATTAAATAATAATTTTTTATTCTAACCATCATTCTCTTTCTAATAATAACAAAAAAATTAATGATAATTAGTATAATAATTTTTATACTAAATAATTAAAGAACAATTAAATTAATATACTCCTTTGCCCAAATAATAACATATCACCACCACCATCGCCATTCACCATCAACAGTACAACCACCACCATCGCCATCCACCACCAATAACACCTCCACCATCAATGCAACAGCCATCCACCGTTGCAATCACAATCATGGTCCTGTCATTATTAACACAGCCATTACCATGATCTTAAGGCCAACTCCAACCCACCTTTAAAATGGCATTATAACTTCAAAATGGTGCAAAATTTGTTTCCAACCCAGCGGTAAAAGTCATGCCAGTTTGCAGTGTGAAAACAGTGTCACGCCATATATGGCGTGACACTGTAGCAACGCTTTTTTTTTTTAGTTTTTTTTTCTTACAAAATTATAAGTTTGTCAATTTAATCCCCAAATGTATAAATTATAAACTTACAAT